>JASXSY010002911.1:0-76998 GCA_034509805.1 Sipha maydis
GGTCCGTTACGCTATCGGAAATTCCGTTTTATCAAATGATATTTACTCCGCGGGGTCGGTTGGCAAATGCTTTCCGTTTCCGCGTTGAACAGATTCCGTTCTATTCAACTCGTATTACGTACACAAAACCGGAACGTCTGTTTTAGACAGATATGTTCTGTAATGATAAATTATTATAATACACGAACTTTAATTAAAAATAATATAACCATCACAATATTATGTTGGCGTGCAATCGATACTGATGAAATTGCATTAGAAAATGTATAAACTGCGAGTGTAAGACGTACATTTAAAAAACTTTGTTTATGAATTTGACATAGTTTTTCAATTCTTCTCAAATGCCAAAACGAATCATCATTGAGAACATTTTCTATTACTATGTCGACTTACACGAGTAGCGATGATGTACGTTTCTGAATATTATTCAAGATATTTTTAATTTTTACAGTCTTGAAAATATTGGTGTAATAAATGTAATGGTAAATAATATTGTTTTATTTAAAATTGAATCGCACGTTACACACATAATAAGGCATTCACAATTTTAATACCACTACCATTACATTAGTATGTTATGATATTATTTCACTGGCTGTGAAAAATGAAAATAACTCGAAGACATGAATTTAATATATATATATATATATATATATATATATATATATATATATATATATATATGTTATGAATTAATTGTTTTGGTTATTTTACTTCTACGGAACACAGCATTTAACTGGAAACGGTTAGAAACAATACTTACGTTGGCCGTTTTAATGGATGTAAGCGCTTAATGGATGTTTCGGTAGTTTACGACTCGCGTCTATAGAAATATTTTCTACGTGTCTTACGTCGTTATAGAGAACGCCGTATACTCGTATGTACTTATCGACGTTCATAAGGTTACGTGTATGTCTTACGTACACGAAATTAATACTTGCAAAAATGTTCCATCGCGTGTGCACGTCATATTGCTATAACACAATTTGATATTAGACTTAGACTGTATAACTAAGCACAACACAACACACATATATATGTGCATTTTTACAATTAATTTCACTGGGCGACGCAAACCATTTTTTTTTTCAAAACAGTTAATGTACAATAGCATGATGGTGTAGTATATCACGTTCGCTTCGCGTAACTATTACAAATAAATCTTAGCGAAGGTAGAAAAAGTAAATATTGACATGAATATTGTATTGGGTTTTATACAATTTTATTTGTCGTACACTATTTAATCATTTTTTTTTTTTACAAAATTAAAAAAAAAAAATTTCTTTTGACGATTAATTATATTTAGCCCAGTTTTTGAAAATACTATCAACTAGACGACAAAATATTTTGATTGGGTGGCATTTGCGTTCGCCCGGTTAACTAGTTTAAAAAAATGCACTGCGCGTATGTGGGTGCAGCGACGTGAGTTCCAGAAAATAATAATGATTTTTTTATAGAACAAATAACGCGAGACATTCTTTTGCTGAATATATTTTATATTATTATCGGACGAATATAATCGTATATATTTGTGTGAGAATATATATATATAATTTTTTTCCCCATTTTTCCCCTTTCCATCTCACGCGGATGTTCGACTGTCGAGGGATATTTTGGAACGTTGCCCGTGCGCCCGGGGTGTCGCGAAACATAGCCCGTTTAAAAACGCACAATTCAACGAGGACGTTAATAAGAGAGTTAAGCGATAGATAGAGAGAGAGAGAGAGAGAAAGATGGTCGGAGACGGTGAGAGAAGGGCATTTTTTTGTTCTTCATTCGTGACCAGATGCGCAGGGTGCGTAAATATAGTTGGAAAACGTGTGATAAAAACGGGCTAAGAAGTGCAGTCAAGATAACGTCTTTGTCGTCGGCGGCAGCGGCGGCTGCGACGTCTACACTGTCAGCTGCTCCGAATTATTCCGATTATGCTAATAATCCGCTCCCCCGGCAGCGGCGGCGGCGGTGACGGATCTTTACAATTTGGTATATTTGCCCGGTTTCTCGGTCGCCCACAAAATATTTCGTTTTAGTATTCGTCAGCTCCGCGTTGAACTGCTATTGTTGAATCGCTGCAATATAATGTACTCGCGAAAATCATACGCGCGCACACGGCTACGCGACGGTATAATTTACAGACCTATCAACGTTTCAAACATCCCGTCGACGCCGCGTCAAATCGTTCATTCGACGTTTTTAGCGCGTTACTTACACAATTGTTATGCGCACACGCGTTACCAATTATGACACGAGTGACGACGGAGTTCCGACGGAGTTGTGCGCGGTGAAGAGGTCGCGAATACCTGGTGTACGGCGCGCGCTAAATTACGTTTGTAAACATTAACTTGTAACGATAACGATAGAAAAATAAAACCCAACGGCCGTGCGTACCGACGTCCAACGCTGTCAAAAATATGTAAAAATCATATATTAGTGCGGATCCGTGTGCGCGCCACCGATCAATTAGAGCTTATTTATACTGAAGCACGGCCGACTTATCGATGTTTTTTTTCGTCAGCTACTGCATACTAATCACCGTTTACAGAAACGAATTCCGATAAAAAATATTTTCTAAACATTCTTGCATACGTGCAGCAAACATTGCACTAATGACATATCCCCACAATCGGCCGTGGACGAACGTCTTATTAGGTTAATGTTAACCTGGCTACAATGAAAAAAAACTTTTTCGATCGATTTTCAAATGGTATTTCAATAACGAAATTCCGATACACCCAGGATAACTACTGTGAATACAAGTGCGTTGAAGTGTATGATATGTATGAACCATTGTGACTTGTGGGTGCATGACCACTAATAATGGTAATCATAAAAGTAAAATTAATTAAAATTATAATGATCTGTAAAATCGGTGGAAATTAATCGAACGATAAAGGATAATGTGCCATACATACATGTGGGAACCGCGTGCGGTCCGGTGCAACCGTCATTAGACGCTGTCCGGCCCCTCTGATGGCGACCTTTCAACTTCATAGAATCTCCGGCAAACGGGGACACGCAGGACAGCAGAAGAGCAGTGTTTGCTAATGGGGTGTTATTATTGTGGTGTAAAACAAGGACCAGGGAGGATAATATCTCGGTTGGCAAAAACTCGAATATCAGTGCAACAAAAAAAAAAAAAAAAGAAAGAAAGAAAAAATAGAAGAAAAGAGCGAAAAGGAAAGAAAACGTTGGAGCACGCTGGCAATCGAGAAATTATCTTTTAATAAATCGTTCACCAGTGACTGGGAAAAATGTTACCGAGGAACAACAAAAAAAAAAAAAAAACAAAAAATAAATAAAATAAAATCTGAAAAACAACACATATCAACGAGGGCTTTTTGGAACCTATGTGCGGAGGGCGACTTTAAGAGAGAAAAAACACGGGGCACATTGTGCATGTGGTAGACGGTGAGGGAGGGTTAAGTCCGTAATGTTATTGGGACAAAATGTCTTGGGCGAGAGAAAAATAATAATACAAAAGTGGCGGTCGCGGGCCGCAGCTAATGTCCTGGAAGGAATACGTATAGGCTGTTGGAGGAAGGGAGGAAAAAACCGCAAACAGCCGCTGACGGCGGACTGAAGACTGAGAACTGAGAGCGCCAGTAAAAAGTCGCCGGGGCTTTCGTCAAGGGAAAAAAATGGGTATGACAAGATATTAATAGTTATTTCTGGTAACAAAAAAAAAAAAAAATGAAAAGAAAGAATCAGAAAAAAATCAAAGGGGCTTTCAGATTTTTCAAGAATATTATAATGACAATGTTTTTTTTTTTTTCATTATTATTATTATTATTTTTATTAAAAATACAGATCTTGGTTTGGTTAATATATATTTAGTGGAGAAAAATAAAACAATAAAATAGATATGTTAATAATAATAATAGCTAACTGACTTACAACTTATCAGCATGTACCTTATGTGTATTAAGGTTTGAGATTTTTTTTTTAAAAACGATTTACATATTATTTATTTATATTAAAATTAATAAATTGTGAATAGTTTTCGGATTAATGATTTTAATAATAATTTAAGCCGATGCGTCAAATAAAAAATCACTATTATTTAAGACATTGAAGATAATTTATAAACAAAATTATATGGCTAAAACTATATAAATAACTAAAATAATAATAATATTGTATTATTATATTTGTAGGCTATAGTAAAGTTAAGAATTGCCTTTAAGTTAATATTTCTAGTAAAAAGTCATACATGATTAAACTATGTAATGTATTGATGTAATTTTATTAAATTTATTAAAAAGTCATTCTACCATTCAATCTAATTATTTCACAAACTCGGAGTATATATTTCATGATATCATTAATTATTGATGTTGAGGGTGGACTAGAACGAGAGACATCTCAATACTTTCGCGGCCTTCTAAAACCCCTTTGTACTATTTGAATTTCCCCAGATATTTTCATCGATTAATTTTAAAATACTTATTTAATAATTTCATATGTTTCAATCGTCAATTTTTCAAATCAAATTGAAAAGCGAATATTTGTTTTTTTTTTTAATTATTTTATTAATTCTACAATACATTTTTTAATTCTACCTCTACGTACTGCTTGTGTTTATGTTTCTACCATTATTTTGGATGTTGTAAATGTATTATTATGATAAAACAAAATTTACGATGTAAACACGGGATTCTGATGTAGGTACATCGTACATACACTTATACACCCTTTAAAAATAATTGTCTATATGCATGTCGTATTATAAAATACGTTGTTTATTGCTCTATACATCACGAATTTCGGTAATCCTCATACGTTTTAAATCTTATTTAATGGTTATTGCAAAATATAAATAATATTGAGTTTTAGAAAATTATAAATACTTTAGTTTTTTTTTTTTAGAAAGGTATGACCATAATTAATTCTTAATGTACGTAGGTGAAAATTAAAATTTCTTTGTCTTTAGTACGTACGTTTACATATTTACAATTTATGGTTTAAAATCTAGTTGGTATTAAAAAGCGTACACTAGAGTTAAAATAATGTTTTACTTTTAATAAAAGTGAAAATTCTTACGAGGCAATTAATAAGGATCATATATTATTTTACCAGTATATAAACATAATATAAGTGATAAACTATTTGAATATAATTAATCGTGTACAATTATATCTAATCAAAATAATTAATTTTAATAGAATTCTGCCTACATCGTCGTTAATTCAACATTAAAATGCGTTTAGGTAAAAATTCAATGTAATTATTTTAGGATTCTATCGAGGGAATAAATCGATTTTACCATACGTTGCAAAAAACTGGGATTTAAATTGGGGCGAAATATATTTTAATATTGAACAACAGTAGTAGTATTACTTTAACTTTAGATTAGATATCTAAAAAACCGATTTATTAATTATAGATCATTGTGGTGATGTTTATTAGACATATGTTTTCTATAGTGCTTATCATTTACGTCTTTATTATCATTTTTGAGTTGGTATATAAACATTTGAGCGTGTATGCCGTGTATGCAAATAAGATGAGAGTTTAAGGGGAAGTGGTTAATGACTACAAGTCTTAATATATTTTCATACATTATATTACACCGTCTTATATGAAATGTTTGTAACAGTTATAATCCTGATAAAATATTTAACGTTTAAAATAAAAAATAAGTTTAGTTTTATTTTCGAAATTAATCAAAGTTTAATGAATATTGAATAAATATTCCACGGAACTAGAAGTAGATGACAAAAACTTGAGTCACGGAACTATTTGTTGTATGTAAAAAATAAAATTTTAATTTTTGAAAAAAATTATGATTGTTAAAATATGGAGAGCACCAGTATTTTTTCAATAATTTTATTAATATTAAGGTTTTTAATATTTTTAGTTTGCTTTAACCGTAAAATATATGACAGTAATAAGCAATTTTCATGTACCAATTTTTGAAATGCACATTATGTTTAAAATATGTTTGTACGAAAAATCATTTTATAATGATTTAAAATATATTATTATAAGATAATGCTTATTTATTTAATCATATCTTAATGTTTATTTATTTTATATAAATGTATGGTTGAAATTTAATATTGTTATTTATTTTCTTTAAATATAAGAATTTATAAGGGTGCATGATAAAATAGTAAAGGGACTTTACTATAAAGATTATTCATAATTGCAGTACCTATGTGTCAAAATAAATTTAAAATTGAAAAAAAAATGAATTAATTATAAAATTTAAATAAAGAGTAATGAGATCGTAAAATTATAATTATTTATACAATTTTAATGATTAAACGATGTACCTTCCTAATATTTAATACAACTTAAAAATAAAACTTTAGTTTTATTTCGAACTATGTAAAACGTATTATTAAATTTACTTTATATAGAAATTTTCATATATTGGTTTTAATTATTTTTAGAAATAGACATAGGTATAGTTATGAAGACTGAACGTCATTAGCTAATAATTCACAGTTTCGGAAGCCAAAAAATGTCAAGAATGAGCAGCATAAATATAACAATATGTGACTTGTACACGTTTGTTTTGAGTCATTTAGGTAGAGCGTCAGTAAGCGTTATAGTAATTATTGTTTTTTCAATTGTTTAAATTTAATACGTCGTCATTAGGTAGACGGGCAATTGTATTTATATTTCTGGACATAACGATATTTAATATGTAGGTGCATGCAGTTGGATCTTCTACTGGTGTAATAATTTAATTCTTGGTACAATTTTCGTATAATTTACATTAACTAAATTCGAATAATAAGTAATTGACAATATAATATAATTAGCATCTAGCTATAAAATTCTGATTTTTAAAAATTTGAATGCAAAAGTTAAAATAGTAAGATATGTTAGACGTTTATTTGTATTAAATTAAGAACTGTTCAACTAAATATATATATTTATGTATATAGAGCAAAAAAGGTTAGATATACACTACATCACTTCTATTTTTCTTTAGTTTTATAAGACCATGTATATCCGATACGTACATAATTTTATAACAAGGGTTAAGAGATCTTTAAACAGTGGTTATGTTCTTGAAGTTACTGGGTCATTAATCTTATAAAAAAGAAAACGCTTTTAAACGGGATGCCAGGAAAAAACGAGTAAAAATATATATATATATATATATATATATTTATATGTATATATAAAACCAAAGGAGAGGGGAAAAAGCCATCATTTTGTGCACTAAGAAAACCACGGTTGTTATTTTATATAAGTTCCGAGGGTGACCCCGCAATATGTGTGCATAATATTTTTTTACAATATTTTCTACAAATTGTATAAGATGGAGGTTAGAGGCTAATTTTTTAATAAAAACAAGTTGACAATGGGTTATGCGAAAAAGTTAAGTGAACATTTAGTTGGAATTGCATTTTACGTTCATAATTTGATAGATTTCGATAGATGTATAGTAATTTTAATAAATGATAAGTTAAAGTAATAATGCTTAAGAAATGTGTACAAAGCTATATTGTAGTTTTTATTGTTTATCGATAAATTTGTAGTTTAATTCTCGTTTTAATTAATGATATCGTTTGACAATTGAAGTGTCCGTTAATTAGCCAATTAATAAAACTTAAGACATATATTAATTACTTATTGTCAATTTTATGAATGATAGTTAACATTTTTGAAGTCATCAGTTAATTAATACTACTATTTATATTTAATAATTAATTATAATTAATATTATTATTTCTCTTTCATAATGTATTATAGTTTATATTATAAAATTGTCTTCATTCGTTTATACTCAATCGCATTGTTAAAAGTTTGTTGAAAAGTACTTAATATATGCACTCGGGCTTAATTTGGTATATATTTCGCGCCTGTGCCATTAGTTATTACCGTATCGTTTGTGGTATGGAATTTATTGCAGTGTACGTATACTATGTATCTATACGTTGTAGTGTTAAAAGCCATATGTCTGAAAACAGTTCCCGGTTATGAAAAGATCGACGTATAATATGTGTAAAGAAGGTGCATTCAGAAAAGAAAAAATATGTAAAACGATATTCTAACGATGAACACATATTACTCAAATACGTCTAATCAACGGCGACGAGTGTATAAAGACGTAAAGAATAGACTATGGCATGCCACGACGGGACTTGATACAATTTGTTTCGCGTTTAGACATAATCATAATTGTGTACTGTGTATTGGTGCGCGCATAATAAGAGGGTGCGCGATGTATCATAGGAGGTTTTTGGCTTCGTCGAGTGCAGTAATTTTAACGGTGGTTCGTACGCTATATATACAAAGATTAAAGAAAAAAAAATACCGAAGCCGAAAAGAGCTGTTTATCCTCCGTCTTGACATAGTTTATTGAGACGCTGTCGGCGTGTGTTTTATCCCTCTTTTTACGCACTTCTCCACCGTCACTGTCGCCACCACCACCACCACCACCAACCCTTATTTAAACCCTTTTTCGTATACACGAACGAGCGCACCCATACACAGCGTACATATACACATATATATATATATATATATTTATATTTCAGTGTTACCTCCCCCTACTCTGATACACACATACATGTACACGCGCACAACAGTGGCTAAATTAAATATAAAGAGAAATATAGCGTGCCGGCGAGACGGGTGGTTGTGGTGGGGTGGGGTATGGAGTGGACGGGAGAAAAAAAAAAAAACATTCACCCTCCAGTAGCCGGGGATAAATATGACAGCCGCCCATCCATCATTTGCGCGACCGAGTTTACTATGCTACTACTGGCTGCCGCCCCGTCGCCACGTCGTGACGTCAGACGTCGTTTTGTATTCGGCACGCGGTACCCTCTCCGACCGCACCGCGACGGCGCCCCTTCGTTCGCCGTTGATCGTACACACACATTATTGTACGTGTATGCAAATCGCGCGTGTACACGGCTAATCAAGACTTACGCCATCGTCGACGTACGAACGCAAACGCACAATACAAATCGTGTCACTTTGGTGCGGTGTACGACGGACGACGGGAGTTCGGTCGTACGCGCGCACACGCATTACTTCGGTTTTGGATTTTATCCGATCGAACGCAATAATTCCGCCTGCAGCTCGATCGTTGTTCCGCGGGGATTAGGGTTTGGGTTTTTTACGGGGCCGCGGGAGGTTTCGATGCACTGTGAAAGAATACCGTGCAACGAGGTTCATACGGATAAACTGCAAGTTTACCATCGTTTTTATCACTTTTCGCAACGTTTTCACGTCCACATAAACGCATACAATCGGTTCGGCTGTACCGTTGAAAACATCTAACGTATGCGCGTGTTATACGGTTGGAGTAAACATTGTACCATTTGTACGGATCTTATGTGGATTTCATACATTTGTTATACATAATCGAATTGATTTAGTAATCTTGAAACCAGTTTTGAAGTGATATAACAATCGATAGTTGATTCTGTCGTTTAAAAGTTATCAGTTTTATACATTATTTATGTTTAAAATAAACGAATAATATATCGTAATAATTATAAGTATTTGATAAAAATGTAATCATTCAATTTTTTTTTTTTTTTTTGGTTTTTATCGAATAACAAGACAATCAAATATCTATACACAAATTATTAGTGAGATAAATCACCGGAATACCTGTATAACATTTATACAATAAATCTTATGATCGTGCAATTTATCCATTATTAGTACGCTGTGTATGGAACGATTGTGTTAGCTAGGCGCAGTGTTATAACTATACAATACATATTAATTCAAGAAATCGAAAAAAAAAATGTCATGGCGGCTGCTATATATTTTAATTGTAAATTTGCTTCATAGGTTTCTTGTATACGTATTCTAGAGCGCCTAATTATTTACCATGATGGCCATAAACATTTTCGTTAAATTTCCATACGAAATATTATATTTTATATTATAAATATTTAATATTTTATGCATTTTAGTCGGTATCTATATTAATAAAATATATTAATTTCAGTTCGGAACGATTCGTTTTAGAGACATTCCGAAAATGGTTAAGACAGGTTAGATTTAATAGGAATTCTATCCGATTTCAAGAAACTTGTATTCACCTTGAACGATCGTTGCATGCAACCTATTGGACACTCAAATATAGTTAGTAGCGCTAGCACGAATTTCCAAAGGCGACGACTGCAGACGGATGAATGGCTAGCCTGGCGATGGCTGTTGTTACGGTGATTGTTTATTTTATTTAGAATTTTGATTTTTTCAAACGTCTTTTATCAACGCGTCTCGTTTGGAGTAAAATAAATTAACTATTAAGAACGTCATAGTCGGGGCTTTTCAATCCGACGGAAACTTTTAATATAGTCCGATAATCATTTTGACGGGTAAAAACGAATTCACGGAGGACGCGAACGCAGAGGAGAGACGTACAAACGGAAACAGAGCGACAGCGAGCAAGAGAGCGAATAAGAGGTAGACGGAGAGAGAAACGAGAAAGAGGGTTCCGACATTGGGTATTTCGGGTCGTTTTTGATGAAGACGAAAACTTTTGGACCCCGAAAACTCTCCGACAGCGTTTTGGACAACGCGCCATTCGGCGGCGGATCGTCTTAATTAAATTTCTCACGCCTTATGTTCCCCAAGTTTGGCCCACTCAACTATACACTAGAGTTTCCCTTCTTCTGTTACTTTTTCGACTTGTCTCTTCTGCCACCCGGTTCTAACCACCCTCCCCCCGCCCCCAAGCGTATACGGCCATGTCATTTACACGCCGTCAAGTCTTTCGCATTTACTATCATCTCGCATCCGATCGTCCCCGACTTATCCCTTCGCAGGGAATACGGCACAATTGTCATCTCCTTTCTACACGATACATCACGTAATAATTATTTGTAAAAGCTGAAAACGGTTTAATAGTGTACGTTGGAAATGCATGGAAATATTGGAGCACGATTAATCTCTAGCCGACCGAATGGTGTTATTATATGAATTATTATGAGCAGATGAAAGAATTGTTTTCCAATATATGATTGTTAAAATTAATTTAATTTATGTTTTCCATAATTCTATTGTTCCATCATTCTAAATTCGGTATAATATTGTTAAACAGTTAAAATGATATAGTGAAATCAGACTGTGACGTAAAAAACAAATGCAAAATGTAACACACGTTAAAAATATGAACAGAGTATTAATAAATTATGTATATATATATATATATATATATATATATATATATATATATATATATATATATATATATATGTATATGTATTCGTCGTATAATACGAGTATAATGTAGGACGCATGTTATGATTTTTACGTATCGTAATTGTCACTGGCATTCAAGTTAGTGTGAGGGTCTTGTATAGCAGACATACTGAAATGTATGCGTTAATCGTTTATGTAGATTATTATACTTACTGTTTACATTTAAAAATTTATTTTAACGGAAAAAACGTTAAATTTTAATTTTAATAAATAATAAGTTAGACAGTTTGTGGTAATTATTCAAATATATATGATTAATGTACCTATAAATATAGTACCTGTTATGTACTTGGATTTACTTGTATTCATTATGTATCTATATATTTATATGTACATAACATTCAAATACCATTCACTCATCGATTGATCAATTTTTAGAAAAAACTACCATATCGATACATTCAAAATTTCTAGGAACAAAATATATTATACATTGATACATTAAGAAAGGATTTTTATAAAATTTCATTTTTATGGGACGAAACAGTTTTGAACACTAGGCTATAGTTATGTATGTTTACAACTTTCGGTCGAAATTTATGTAAGTAAACATAATATGTAATAAATTAAAATACTCAAATTTCTCAAATTCCTCTTACCTAAATTAGTAGGTTGTACCTAGGTTGTAGCTGAATAATATAGCTAGATTTTACACAATTATTCGTAGTTTGTACATTTTACGTCTCAATACTTTTTTACGTATTAACGAAGCACGTAAAATGTTTACTATTATTTTTCATTGTATTTTTATATAGAACAAGTCATAATCTATGTATATAAAATCCAAATACCACATAGTCACTGATCGCTGTAACTCAAAAACTACGCAACGTCCGAACTTGAAATTTAGAATATAAGTTCTCTCGTATTTTCGTCGTGCAATAAGAAAGGATTTTTTGAAAATCGCATTTTTAGGGTCGAAACAGTTTTGAACTGGACGTATAAATTTTTTCATTTTTTGGTTATCTAGGAAATATGTTGATGTGTTTAATATGTTGATTTTAATGATTATCGATTGAGATTTATGTATACTATGTAATAGTATGAATCAAGAAAATCAATAACATTCGAGTACACAAATATATTATGCTTATTTTAACAGGCTGGCCACAATGAACAGTCGCAGCTAGGAAACAACGACTTAACATAAAAAAACTATTTTGCACACAACAATCTTACCCATAATATTTTAAAATAATATTGTAAATATGAAAATAATAACACATGGATGAAGCCGGATAATTATAAAAAAAAAAAACTAAAACAATTGACTAAGCATAACAAATATATTGCGTTCAACAATATTACCTATAATATTCTAAAATAATATTGTAAATATGAACAAAAACAAAAATACACATGTGGCTACATATTAAAATGAAGGGTACAAGGGAAAAACGTTTGTACTTCATTTCTGTACATTTTACAATCAACAATTTATTTTCAGTACAATCAGATGGACTAAAATCTTTTTTCGCAGTAAGTATACCGAATCTTTTCCGTTTAAAACTATTTATAGAAAGATTTTTTCACTGAGTCGATTCCAACTGTCAATATTACTCCTAATTTGCTATTGAATTAAATCATAAAATCAAAATCGAAAAAAATGAACTACTACCGTTTTTCCCTTGTACCCTTCAAATATTATATAATTTACACTTAAAAAGACATTGCTCCCACAACGTTTTACATCTAAAAGGAGTTTTTCCGGGCAACGCCGGATAATTAAGCTAGTTATAGATTATAAAAACCCAACAGGAGTTTTGACTAATAAAATTATATAGAGAGAAATAAGTTAATAAGTATAGACAATATTTATCTTCAGCTTTATATAAATATATCATACGTAATTTTCAATGGTGTATATTTATATAACTAATTACTGCTGATTGATCTTAGATTTGATAAATAAATTTTTACGTTACTTTATAAGAAATAAAGTACTTACTATTATCAGCAAAACTCTGGAGTAACCATCGCTGGCAGGGTATATAATGTACGTGTGTTTTTTTAATACTTCTCTCCTAAACAAAATAGTAAATAATATATTATTGTGTTTACTTAGAGAAAAAAAAAAAAAACAAATAAATAAATAAAACTTAAATTCGTTTTCTGATATCGTTGTATAAGTTTTTCATATCTCTGCGGGGCTTCTATTTTTGTTTTACTTTCGATTCAGTAGTGGCAAGAAACAAAAAAAAAAAAAAGGGGAAAAAAATCTCTGGCATCGCATCTCTGGGGACCGTTCCATCTTTCCGGACCTGACAGACGGTATCCCCAAAATCCCTGGCCGCTGCTTAAACGGACGATTTGTGCCGACTTCCGACCCTAGTGCACAACTGTTAAATAATGATGTCTGCTCGTGTAGTAAATAGTTATGTACTCCTACGAATATGTGATTCACAAGCGCGCGCTTATCGTCTGATGATTGACACCGGAGTCTATTAATTGCAGCACGGGGCCCGCGCGTATTATGCGTTCGAAGCGTGGTGCACGTGCATGTCGTGGAGGCCAGCACAATATTAGGATTTCGGCTTTAGATTTATGATACCGGTGTTGATGTCGAATATAGGAGTCCACCGTTGTTAGCGTTCCGCGTGCGATGGCTTAATAAAGCGGACCGCGTGGGCGTACAGAATTTAATCGGGAACACATCCGATAGCTTTATATATATATATATATATATATATTATTATAATAATATGAATGATCCTGACCCACAGAAAGTAGTGGGCCGGCGGAAAAAAAAATAACTGCGTATAGTGGTGAGACGTCGCGTTTTACCATCCGTTAGTTACGAGTTATATTTCCATTCGTGTATCGCGCACGCTTTAGGTATGCACTATAACGATGTTACGCAATACAACGTGACGTTTTTATAATGCTCTCATTAGAATATCGCCTGATGTTATTGGTCCTTTTAAATATTTCAATATTGACTTTAGAGGTAAATGTTTTAAGCCCCTTAAAAATGTATTTTTAATTACGCCACAGTTTGGATCTTTGGAAAAAATCTAAATCCCCATTTATATATAAATATACGTCCTTTTTTTCACAGGTTGGTTCATTTGCATTTTTTAAAACATTAGTTCTATACGTTTTACCTCTTTTTGCATAATCGTGTATTTCACTCGAACGTAATTTATGCTTGAGTACATCAATGATTATTTCGGAGGTTGTGCACAGAAAACGTGATATATATATATATATATTTATTTGTTATTTTATAAAGTTTAACAAAACGTTGCTAAATTATACACAATATTAAATAAATTAAAACATGCACTTTAAAAAAATAACAATTAATTAAGTCGTACGGACTATTTAAGTACTCTACATATTTATTTTTAATTAAAAGTTAAATGCTTTATAAAATTGATACTTGAATCCCTAAACCCCTAAACCCACCCGTTCAAAATTGTTTATAATTTTGTGAAACAGACCATTAATTAAAATAAATTTTTATATAAAAAGAAACGTCTCTACATTAATGAATATAAAGTTGTGATTATTAAATACTAATACAGATATTAAATTATAATATTCAAAACAAATGTTAGTACATCAATAGTATGTGCATTTGTACCTAGAATAATATACTTCAAGTTAGTTTTTTTGTTAAATGCAAAAACTGTTATTTTGAAAGGAGTAATTTTAGATTTCATATTATGCCTATAATGGATTCTAAGTGAAAAATCAGTGGTTTCATACTGTCAAAAAGTAAAACAAAGGAATTTAATGTTACCTTTATGAATACTTTTCATTGTAAAATTTGTTACAGTTTAAAAATTTATGAAACAAAAATGTTTGTAAAAAAAAAGCATCTTGAAAATTTGTCATGCAAGTATACAATATTTAAGCTTTTCGTATTGATGGAAATATTGGAGTTAGTGTACACAAATTAATAATTTTATACAATTGGAATCAGATCATATGGATCATGTGATACATTAACTCAATAATTTTAATTTTGATTTGTGTAAGAAAATAATGAGAGCATGTTTAAAGAAAGGATTTAAGCGAAACATATTGCCAAATGCGTCATTCGTGTCACACGCGTATGTATTGGCTACTTGACAATTATTGTTGAATGCGGTCAGGTTAAAAGCTTATAAAATGCGTGATGTGACTCCGGGAAGTTTATTTCTTAACGTTCCACTTAATAATTCTTTCTGTCCATTGCTGTGAAAAAAAAATATATCTCAAAAATTTATGAAGATTTGATTGGCGGGTGCAAGATTTTTCTTGACATTAATCGTAGTATTTCACTAAACCGCGGTTGCATACGAATCGTTTTATTCACCGCAATAACGTTTAATCTCGTTTCGAATAGGGAATTTTCTAAGTTACAAACCGAGTAGTTCATACAATATCGAGGACAACAATTTAACTCATCATCAAGAATGCTTACACATTTTCAAGCAATTCCGGAATTTTAATTAATTAATATTGCTTGATTGACTCAAAATTATAGTTATTATTATTATTATTAGTTGTTAATACTAGGCCGCACAAACGGTTACACTTTTTATTACGAATTAAAAACAGTAAAAAAGAAGTTTCATAAGTTTCATGGTTTCTGTTTAGTTCATATTGTTTGGGTGACATCTCCCGTGTGTATTTGAACGTTGACCAAATTACAATTACCCATCTGTTTTATTCATAATCTTTCTATGTAGCTGTATGCAGAGTTCATATATTTTGTTGTATACATGTTAGCTAAGCTGTAGAAACTAACGAGTATAAACCAATTCTAAATTTAAAAGTTAATTTTTGTGAGTTCACTCCAATTTCTAACAATAGAAATCTCATTCGAACACTTGAATAGTAAGACGCCCGTCAAGAACTACTCATCAACAACTACAAATCCTAAATTCTCGAAAGTGAACATGTCACAATGATTTAAATATAAATATAAAACTACAAATATACTCTCGGTAAAAATGTTTTTATATTCATTTAAATGTTTAATCATAAGAGAGAACCTTAAGAATCAAACGATAAACTTGTTTTTATAAAAAAAATTAATTACAATTTTTGAGTCGTATACCTGGTAATTCGATTGGAGAAAACATATTTTCTAAATTAAGTTGCAACACTCACTGTAGAGATACTCAATCTTATAATTGAGAGTGTAGATGATTAAACTTGAGTATATATTTCCTTTTAGCGTGTACAACGTGGTAATAATAATAATAATTATACGAAAAAACAAAAAACCAGATAGATACTTTTTTTTTAAATTAAAATACATATTGTAAAATGATTAAACAGTATCGGCCAAGACATGGCAGCTAGACAGCCATCGCTGCCTAAATCCTGAGCCTTTTTTTTTACTCAACACACACACAGAGTACATGGGTGTATTATAGTTTATAAGTAATCGACACAACAATAAAGATCAAATTATTTTCATCAAATGCATTGTAAGTAATAATGTTGAAAATCTTATAAATCGTCATGTTTTCTCTTATCACGTTGAAAAAGTTGAAACCACAGAAAATGTTTAAAATTAATGAGCGATGTAATAATATTTTTTAAGATATTTTTACAGAGAAAAAAATTATGTTTATTCATAAGTGACCAAATTCAAAATCATAGAATGTTTTTAGAACTTGATTTATTGTTGGCAAAGTATGACAGCAAACTCAATAATCACATTGAAAAATTTGTTACATTTTTGTCAACAAATTTGATTAATAATAAATAAATTAAGCCCATTGGTTATCAAATTAAAAATAATATCGTATAAGAAATTCATATTTGTAAATATTTTTCTATAATGATAGACAATACTTAAAGTAAAAGTGTCGTGAATCAAGCTTGGAATTTGTGTTCATGATATTTTAAACGATATATGAAATATTACTTACAATAGTTGTTTGCGAGGATTCCAGCGGAATAGCATTATACAACTTATTGAAAAAAGTATTCTGTCATTAGATATTTCATTATGAAATATAATGGGCTGTGCATTCTATGGTGTACAGAAATATATCTACAATCAATGAACTTTAATCACATTAAAAAAAAAAAACTAACATTTTAATTATATTTATTGCACGGATTATGTCTTAAATTCAGTAATTTGTAAGTCTATTAAAACATGTTTATAAGCGGATAATCTTTTATGATTAGTTGAGCAATTTATAGTTTTCTTTTTAACTCTAATAAGAGAACGGATTATTGGAAAAAGTGTACAGAGTCTAATCTATTAGGTCATAATAATCTGTAAAAAATTCAAAAAATTGGTACCATTCGTTGGTGAAATAAAGAGCTTATTTCCAATCACTGATGATTATAAGTTTTCAATCCAAGAAAATAATACTATTAATTATAGTAAATTTGTTACGTTTCTTAATTTTTTAATCACACGAAAAAACTTTAGCAATAATTATTAGAATTATTCTATCAAACTCATGGTCAAAATATTATTTTTAAAATAGTGAAATTTTGAAAATATTTTTTTGATTTCATTAATTCTAAATATATTTTCTGTGACTACTTCAGTCACAGTAATTTTTAAACGAAATAATTCAACTATTTATAAGCTTGATCAATGGTTACAGAATTTAAAAGAAAGTAAACTTGAAAAAATATACTATTTGTATAAGAAAAGTAAAGATTTTTTAGTAGAACTCAATGATTTCCAAATGAACCAGAAAAAAAGATTTAAATTTTTTTTTTTTAAAATAAATGCGTTTCAAGTAAAAATAAATGTTTGGAGAAAAGTCATCTACTGATACACAAATTATTAATCTTATCCAGTAGGATATCGTTGTAGGATAATATATTTTTTTAAATTATTGATAGAATACTTAGTTATATCATAGAGAGGTTTATCCTAAATAAGGCAGTTGGTTAGACTCAAACAAATATGCTGAGATTGAGGAGCTTCAAAAATTATTTGAATGTATTTGAATTTATTAGTGTTATTATTACCTAACTGTATAAAAATGTACAGATTCAATAATTTAGAACTTGTAAAAATTTTAGATGAAGTGAATTTTATCTAATGATTTAATTTATCTATTCGACACGTATATGAATAATGAAATCAGTAATGCACTAGTAGTTGGATGGATTGGGCCCTAAAAAGAAAATACTGCTTGGGCCCTTTGATTATCAGGCCGACACTGCGGTACATGTACATCACGGACCAATCGTTAATTTCCTAGAAAGGAGGATTTTTCAATCAGAGAACATTAGATTGGGGCCCGCAATGAATGTACGTTTCTAACATACGAGTATGTTTTTTCTATCCCTTTTATTTTGCCGCTTTTATATTAACCTCGAGACGGCTAATACGTTCTTGGCTCAGTAGCGCGCGCGGTCAAAACCACCACTAGCACCACCACGGTAAAGTCAAAAAAGCGACCTTCGTCATTTCCACCGTTACGAGCGTACGTCGAAGTGTCCCCTACTTCTCCGCGGTAAACGCAGAACGAGTTGATCAGCTACTACACGATCGTTAACCCTTTTCAACCCGTATGTTGTTCGTCGTTAACGAGTTATCGCGTCGTTTCGGGTTTTTATGTCGAGCAGCAGACGACGAAAACGACGACGATGTCACTTCACCGCGTTCTCCTCGTTCGAGCCCGGGTACTAGGTACGTACAAACGCGTCGTACGAAGCACAGTATTAGGTGTAGTGCGCCGGAGGGGGAAAAAAATGAAGTTACAAGAAAAAAAAAAAATGACCGAAGTCATCGACACGCAAAAACACCCCGAATCCACGTAAATTAGTCTGCACCTCGACGCGCATTTTACACTGCACTACGCACTGCACCGCGGCTGGCGGCTGTGGCGAACCCGATCATCGAGAGGAGAAGAAATAACTGTTTGTCACTTTGTCAGCCAATCGTGTGTGTAAAAGCGAAGGAAAAAGCACAAATACGTGCGTGCATGCGCGCTCGCTCGTGTGTACGTCTACGAGTTGAATTCACGAGGTGAGACGATCAATCAACGACGGGGTGAACAAGGGAATGTCGGCCGAGAGTCCCGACAATCACGTCTTTCTCACTCTCTCTCTTTTTCTCTGCCTGTATTCTTAATTCTTTCACTTTTCCCCTCCGATGCGGCATATCCGAAGAATGACCCACGTGACGTCTTGATGTCATCCGATGTTTACGGCGCGCGCGCGACGATATCGAGAGAGATCCATGTATTCCTATGTCGTGAGCACGACGACGACGTGCGATGCACTACAACGTCTAATACATAAGGTGTAACACGTAAAAGGATATTTTACGCGATTGTCGGATGTCGGAACGGTTTGGACGACGTGTCTATCGACGCGGGTCGCTGCAGTTGGCCATGACGGGTTTGCGTGCATATGCCGAGCAACGAGAGTATCTGTGGCGGGAGGGCACAACCAAACTAGTTGACACGCACGACGCCGTTTTATTCGTTTCGAACGGCGAAACGCGCTGGAACGAGAAGTCAAAAATCGCGAGCACGGGGGATGGTGATGTTGTGTTATCGAGTTCCACGTTGGCATACAATCATCTCGTAAGGGTGTGGTAAACAAAACGGCTAATGTCCACGAGAAGGGTAGTTTGGATAGTAATAATGTTCGTTGTTCGCGCGAAATACGAACACGTAAGGGTTCTTTGTAAAATTTCATTTTCCCGCATCGTTTCGTTTCTTTATTTTTTTTTATTTTCCGATTACAGGCAATAAAACCCTATTCCTAGACCCGATGGCGACGACCACTACCGAGGTGTTGTTCGGACTTGCGTCGAATGCGCAATATCTGTATACGGTGTTCCGTCTTTTCGAAAGTCAATAACGAGTCGTGCCGCGACGAGGCCGTTAACGTACACTCACACGTATCTCGGAGTGTACCGAGTCAAAACAGATAATGTTATCATCGACGCGTTCCGCGGGTCTCACACGGTTTCGGGAGGAAACGACTGCGCGGGTGCAGATTTTTATGCGGTCAACCGATTTTTTTTTTTAGCCCTGTACAGCAGCCGCCACACCGCCGCCGGCTGGTGGTGACGAGACGCGCGCGATGTTATCGTCGTCGCTTCCACTTGCCGAGCAAACATAATATGATCTAAAACACGCGTCACGTCGTCGGATTTTTAGCGCAACAATGGTAGTCGACATTAAGTCGGAACGATCCCCATTCATCATGTTCCACTACGCGCGGGCGTCGTAATACGTACACATTGTGTACGAAGTTAGTACAGTGTATGTGTATGTATAATATTTGTGTCTGTTGCGAAAAAATGGAAATCCATTTCGCGAAAAAAAAAGATAGAAAAACACTGCCGTATTCCAATAAACATTGAAACGGGTGCGCGATTTGTGAATCGACCATGTGGTACACGTATGTGAGAATAGTTTTTTTTTCGAAATCAATATTTTCCAGGTAACGTGTAGAAATGTTAAGCTCACGAAGAGAAATGTAGGACGATGATCAGAAATTTAGGACGAACCGTCATCAAAACACCGTTGCGAAACAAAAATGCAGGGCCTTGCACCCGATTTAACCCGAACTCCTAACACCCCTAAACACCTTTAAAAAATCAAACACCCGAAACCCGTATAACCCGAATGATTCTGTTTTCAAAACACCCGTATTAACCAAAACTCGAATAAATATTCGGGTTAACCCGAAATCCCGAACAATTTTTTTTCATTCTTCATGCGACGTATCATTTCGTATGTATTTCTTGTGGTGAGTTCGATTTTTTAGAGTTAAATAATCAATAATAATTATAATAACAGGAACAATCTTACAAACAATCATAGGTAATTTCTTGAAAATAAAACCATTAAAATGTTTAATAATTTAATTGATTCTGATTAAAATATTAAGTATTTAATTATTTCTTATATCTATTATATGATATAATTTATTACTTTATTACTTTATCAGTAAAATAAATCCAAATATAGCCCATAGCAATAGAAAATAGAAAAAAATCTCAATAAAAATTTTTTTTTTTTTTTTTCGTGGAGGGGTCATCAAAAGTTCTGTTTTATCCAGATTTCTCAGCACCCATATTAACCAATATTAACCCGAATAATAACGGTTTTGAAAACCCAATTGTTTGTTTTCATTTTTATTCGGGTGTTTGAACGCCCAAATACATCCAGCACCCGAAACTCGAAACCCGAATACATGATTCGGACGCAAGGCCCTGCAAAAATGTTTTATTACGTTTGGAAAAACTTATCGTCGTGTCGAAATATCAAAAAAAAAAAATAAAATAAAATAAAAATTACTAAATCGTTTTAAATCTCAATCCTAACCACGGTATATGTAAATTTGTATGTACACACGAGTGCATGTGGACGGACAGTGGTAGTGTGCGGATTATTATTATACCATATTATTACTACGAGCATCATATATCGACGTATTCGCAGTTTACACGATTTATTATTTATTACATAGGTTTGCGAATTCTGGGAAGGTTTTTTTTTTTTTTACAACCGACACGACATCGCCGTCCCTCCGCTAGCCCACCCCTCCCGAGACCTGCTCGGACATTGTGTTTGTCTAGGGGCGCGCGACGGTTTTTATACGTGTACGCGGCGATATTATATCATCGTACGTGTGGTGCGCGTAACGAAATGCGTACGTGTGGCGCGCGGGTGACGAGCGGCGGCGCATCATAAACCGCCTTCGACGACGCGCCGCGAGTTCATCGTTATGAATTTACTGCCTCGGCCGTCGCGGCAATACGTATCGGGTTTTTTTATTTGTATATTTTTTTTATTTTTTTTTTTTTTACGGCCCGTTAATATTATTTCGCGTTCTCCATCGGTGCGGGATTTTCTTATTATTATTTATTTTTTATTTTTACAACGCGTTCTCGGCGAATTTATTGTCCCGCGTGCACGCGTAATACGGTACGCACATAAAACGGTAATATGCCGTTAGGGTTCGTTATGGACGGGAATCATCCACGAGAAACATAATCATTTATCAAACGCATATTATTGTTATTGTTGTTGTTAGCTCTTCTTGTATTCATCCCTATGGTTGGTTTCGCAGTCGGACACGTGCTCTCCACACGCTTCCCGGTTTCCAGCAAACCTTTTTAGTACCTACATGCTCGACGGTCCAGCGTCGGAGATCATTTTCTCGACAGATGAAGATTTCGTACGTGTTCTCGGTCTCACTTACCTTCAATTTTCCTTCCTATTGTTTTAAAGACTGGTTCGTGATCGTGCCTCCGTCCGTGATCAATCAATGGTGCGGTGTTCTATCCAACTCACTCGCAGCATCCTTCTCCGACATCACGTTTCAAAGCTTTTGAGGATTCGTCGTAGTGCTTTATTTAGTATACCGGTTTCGCAGCCGTACAGCGCCGCACTCTATTCGTATAATTCTATTAGTTTTATTATAATCATCGTTACACGCGTAACGTAACTCCGCGTATCAAACCTATGTAATTATCGCGTTAGCCCGCGAATGCTTCAGATTTGTTTTGTAGTTTTTATCGTGTTGCAGGTTACCGCACGGTAGCGGCGTATAAACGCGATTCCAGCACAACGTTACCGCACGAACCATACAATGCGTACGCCGCGAACAGTGTAATTACGATAACGTAACATTACCGCGTGTTTGAGCGATATATTTACAGACGGGATCACGCCGCCGTTGGCGAGAAATACGGCGCAGGTACACATGAATAAATATTACTACGGTACGAGTGCCTCGAGAGTGCCTATATAGTTCTTCTATAAAAGCGTAACTAATCGGGTAAATAAGTGCATTGGCCGTTCGAAAAATATTATGTCGCCTAGCATGAACCACATTATACACCAATAGAACGAACCACCGGTCAACACGGTTAACGTGCAGTAACGTACGCGCACGATAAGACATTTAACTTTGGCGGGTACAGTGTTTTATTATTATTATTACGTATAAAACATCGCGTTTTTACGCTTTTTTTGACGACCTCGTCGTTTCGTTCAAATGCCTTTCGGAAACGAATTCGACGCTGTTTACTGCAGACGTAACGACGCAATTAGAATTTAGTCAGTGTATTACGCAGGACGAAATCGCCATGTCCACCTCGCTTGACGTTATGTACGTAATAAAACGCGTGTTACGTTTCTAAAATTGATTTTTATTGGTCCAATACGATATGCGTATGTGACTCACTAATAATTGACGTCATCGAGTGGTCGTGGAATTATGCTGTTGCTTTCTGTTTGATGTTTACAACGAACTTTTAGCGTTGCGCACTTTTATAAGGAACACTAACATCTTGTACCATTAATAAAGTTCATTTGTACATTTTAGTTTAATACTACTACGGTAATTTTTATGCATATTACTTATGTACATTTGAAGTTCGGTAAATGGAGTTATCAAATCATCAGTAGTACTAGTCGCTCTAAATTATCATTACAAAAAGAGCCGTACAGTTTATTTTCTAATTGAATATAATTTTTCATTTAAAGAGATATCATCAAAATCAGAATTTAAATGAGCTTAATTTATCATTTTTTAAGCTACTTAAATATGTTGTGCTACTTTTTATTTTAATCTCAAGATTTTGTCTGTCAAAAAGAGGAGATAAGTATTGTTTAATTTATATAGTCAACTCATTTAAGTCCATATTTGTTAGCTATAAAGACATTTATTTCTCTTCGTTTGTTGTAAGTTAAACAAAATAACTACTAAATTAGAAAAAGTCACACGACCGCCTCAGAAGACCTTTACTCATGCGTTATCTGTCTTATATATTAATATATATATATATTATATATTCTTATATATTATTATATATTCGCTTAATCGAATCAAACATATTTATCATTTATTGTTTTATTATATTATAAAATGTTATTATTATTTATTTGTATTTCCTAATGAAACAAAAATATACAGTTTTTTATAATGTGTGTTAAGGTGTGTTTATACTGTGACCTGGATTTATTATTATTGATATTGTTTAATACTACAATATACATATAAATAAAGTACCTACTTGTAATCCATTAAAATTAAGTCGGTTGAGATTTAAATCTTAAGCGAAATATCTTAAAAACCGAGATATATTATTTAGTAATAAAAATATTATTGATATAGTTAACTTCAACGATTAAATTGCAAAACAAGTAGGCGGACTGATTTATCATGACTAAGTGATTTAAAAGTTAACTTTTGTAACTCTACACTTATGCTCTATGACAAGTGACTTGTGTGATCATTTATATATACCTATATTTATGGGTTCATTAAACAGACACCTAAATGTATTATAAATCTACTGGAGATTGTACGTATACTCGTATAATGAAAGTATTAAAGGCTCGGTGAATAGGCATAATATTATATAATAACATCGATATATCAACTGATTTTTAACTTTAACCTATAGAAATTATACCTATAACAGTTTTTACGTGATTGATCTTATAGCATTTATATCAGGTAATCGATAGTTACATTGATCAATTTATCTAATTGCTAGATCACGTTAACTTGTGTATAAATAATCATAAAGGAATCTGAACAAGAACATTTAGCAGCGATCTGTGGCAAAATGTATTTGATGGGTATTTTATTTTTATTTTTTTGTTTATTATAGCCATTGGGACTGTGACAATAAAAGAATGATATAATTTATTCGTTGAAGTTTTAGTGAGAAGAAAAACAAAATTTCTCCAAAATCCACTAAAATTCAGTAATAATCAAATACTTGAATGGTCAAAGGAGTATGCATCAGCAATTTTAGCTAATAGTTTTGTTAGTCTGGTTCGAAATAATGAATTAATAAATGATTCCGTGTACAAATGTAAATTAATGAGAAAGTATTTAGAAACTAAAAGAATATTATAATATTATATAGGTTGATTGTATAAATGTCATACCTAAATAGTTTTAAGAAAAGTAGGTCTGGTCTAAAACGATTATTAGCTTGTACAAAAACGCATTTTATTTGATAGCCTATTGCTATCATTAATTATAATGCACATATACTCGTACTTTGAATTGGATAAGTTGGAAATTTTTTAAATATTACTATGATTTCTTGAAATTTTGTTTAAGACAATTTCTATATATATAAAATAATTGTATAAAAACAACAATATTTAATTAAAAATAATTAAACGTTATATAATAAATCTAATAATCTTAATAATTTTAAGTCTAATTTTAATAACCCGTGCGTTTCGACGAAATCGGTGTAAATGGTTTTCATATTCCATTCTACGTACGTGAAGTTGGCTACCAAACCGGTGTCATTTTTTTTGCAACGAATTTGCAACAATTTGCAACGTAAATAAAAAAATTTGCAACACATTTTTTACGGTGGTACAGACGAACATAGCTTCGGGGTGCCAACTTCACGTAGCACCCCGACTTTGTCCGATCGGCTCCAAACCGGTGTCATTTTTTTGCAACGAATTTGCAACAATTTGCAATGTAAATAAAAAAATTTGCAACATATTTTTTATGGTGGTACAGACGAACATAGCTTCGGGGTGCCAACTTCACGTAGCACCCCGACATTGTCCAGTGGATTCAAAACTAGTGTAACTTTGAAGAATAAATAATAAATACAAAATATAGTCTGTGTGTATCTGAACATCTTTTTTTAAATTGTTTTTACTGTACAAGAAACTTATAAAAAATAATAAAAAAATTGTATCATATGTATATTAATAATTAATAATTTTAAAGTATTTTAATCCATCTATTTATGAGTATAAATAATTTTCAGATAAGTAGAGTTTTTGACTGCAATGACTCTATAGACAAGGCCTGTCTATATATTGGTCTATATTAGTATATGGTCTATCTTGAAATCGAATCAACAGTTAAGAGCTAACGGCCGTTATAATCAAAATACCAATAATTCGGTAATAATAATACAGTTGTCCAGGGCGATACGAATCATCGACCGCATGCATTTAGACTGCGAAACAATACGTAATTTTTAATTTTTTTAATTTTTATAAGGTACTGGAGTTGAAGGTAAAAGCATTTGTAGTGGTAAATGGTGATGTTATTTTTATTGTGATATTCTTACCTTGACAACTTGAGGTTTCAGATTACCTACATTTTATGACAACGCAATCATAGATTCTTTTCATGAATCTACTACAGGCGGAATAATCTTACTAACTCAAGTAAATGTGATCGGTGCATAATATAAATGAATATGATAATAAACTTATTGTGTATTAGTATATTTTAACAAATATTACGTAATATTCTACGTAAATTCAGCAAGTCGTGAGTGCGATGTGGCTACCAAACGTCTACATTTAAAACGTTTATAATGAACACTTGAAACGTCATCCGTGATTTTAGAAACGAAGGAGATAACAAAAAGTAAAAACAATCATACTTTTAAATTTAAAGTATATTGTATATGGCCAATCTAAATTTCAGAGTTTATTGAAAAAAAAAAAACCGATTTAATTATAGCGTATATAAATACGAGTATATGCATTTCTGAAGGGGAATGCGTTGCCCGTTTTAATAAAGAATGTTGACGTGTTATGTATACGTGTTTTCTTAACGTTTTTGCATATTTTTGAACGTTTATATTATTTTAAAAATATTTTTCCAGAATCAGATAGAATAACTCATGTTAAATTAATTGATGCTAGATGTAGCGTATTTTATTTAGTTAAAAGACATATATATTATATAAATATGTATCGTGTCTTGTAATATTAATCTGCACAATTTAAGTTTAGTTTCAAGATTAAACATGCAATAATTAACTTTGCCTGCAAATAGTGTTGAGACTTATCTAGATAAATTTGTCTGTATGAAAAATAAATATAATGTAAAATTTTATTGTCAGTTTAAATAAGTAATAAATTAATAATAATTAATTAATTTTAAGTAATTAATACTTGAAATATGAATTCTTAAATCATCAAACATACATACTAAAACTGTTATGAAGGTTCACAACAATTACAATTCCCCATGACACGTGTAAAATAATTTTTTCTTGATATTTATACTTAATTTGAAAATGTTCGTTAATTTATACTTATCGATTAATAATAATTTCTATTTTCAACATTAATTTATAAATATAGCATGTGTTAAAATAATATTGATTAATTAATTACACTCATTTTGGATCCATTGGACAAAGTCGGGGTGCTACGTGAAGTTGGCACCCCGAAGCTATGTTCGTCTGTACCACCGTAAAAAATGTGTTGCAAATTTTTTTATTAACGTTGAAAATTGTTGCAAATTCGTTGCAAAAAAATGACACCGGTTTGGAGCCGATCGGACAAAGTCGGGGTGCCAACTTCACGTACGTTTCCATTCTACCATTTGTGTTCAAACTGAAATTAAAAGTGCTTCAAATTGGACCATTTGAAAATATTAGTTTTAATATTTTTTCCCGGTCGCCTGATTAGTTCGGTCTATTTTGATTGTACTGCGTTATGTTTTTCGACCTTCGCTGTTCGTATGTTATACTATTCTTTAAAGCTAAAATTGGAATATATTATATTAAATTAAAGAAATTATGAATCCTATATTTAAGAAAACATTCAAGTCAGCAGAATAGGGGGGAAGGAGTTTGGTAAATTTGACAGTTCATTACGTGAGAGAAGCGGGACTACATAAACTGAATTCAGTATCATATATATTTAAATATCGAATTAACGTGTTAAAAAAATGAAAATCGATAAATTACCGACAGCATCGAAGACATCTTATTATTCTTATTATTATCATATTTTTGATAATTTAAGACATTAATTGTATTAACACGAATAAATTAATTTAGAAGAAAATGGTTGACGTAACATAGGAGGGGTAGCCATTATCTGACGTACGATGACACAAGATGGGAAGGGGAGGGGTTCAAAATTGTTAATCAATTTGCTGACCTTCAATATTTGATGGTGTAAGAAAGTGCCTGTAAGATTTATTTTCTTTGTAAATGGCCGTTTAACATTAATCAAACGGAAATATTGTTTGCATATTTCATCATTAATGTTATACCTATTGCTGTTTTTTTCCACACTAGAATCAACAAAAAAAAACACGTCGTCAGGTTCGATTTTGAAACAGTAGGACAAAAAAATGATTTTGTTTTGTAATTTGATTACATTTTTATTTCTTATATTGAAGTTCAATTCGAAAATATATGTATAATAATCAATCATGATGTAGTAACTAAATAAGGTTTACAAATTAAAAACTATTTAACAATATTTATATTCTTATTGATTAATATAATCAAACTGGAAAACGTATGTGGTAAACGTAGACGAATGTAAAAATAAATTGTTGAAAAAATTAATACATTTTTTACTGCACATGTTCTGTAAAACGCTGAAGCGCAAACGAAAAATAATTATGACAGTTAAATAAAGCAAAATTATCGCATAGGAGAGCGACTCTAATTTTTGTTGGGACGATAAACGCGTTCACAATATGTTCGGTTCTACCTTTGTCTTAATCTTTGGTATCGTTTTCACAGAAATATCCGATCACATCGGCTTTCTTGTTGGACCCATGTACGTTGTTATAAGTCATACGTTTATGTTGTTCATCTTCAGTGTAATTATCATAAAGAAAAGTTACAAATGTGTCGGGCTGTGATCGATAAGATCGTCGTTGAGTAGCGTAACGTTTTGCATTGCACGTATCTTAAGAAAACCATGATAAAATTGTAAGTTTTACTGTGATTTTCACGCGCAACACAATTTTCAATATATATATACGTTATAAAAGTGTACTATTTCAAAGTTAGATGATCTTATTGGCAGATTTCATTTGCATAATTGATCTTGGTTTATACGTGTTACTGCACAATATTCAATAATAATATATTCTGGTTTCTTAGTGTTTTAGTGTGTATGTGTGTTTACTGATGGGTGATAGATGTGCTGATAAGCTTTACTTGATAAATTACTTATGATTTCAATTAATGATTATAAATAGAAATTATTTATATTGAAAGTTCATTTAAACATATTGGATATAATATATTTGTTAAACATGGAACACGGGACGACGATGCACACGGAACGCTCGGTGATAGTTCAGTAACTTATCAACAAACTATTCCGTGTTGCTACAGGAGCTCGTGTTTTGTATGCCGTACTAACGACTTCCGTACGGCGCGGATAATCGACGTTTCCGTGTAATATGTGTGGTGGTGCCGTATAATGTCGGGTTCGCACATGTCAAGAAAGCAGAATATGATCTCAACTTTTCCCAACACGATCGGGGGACGATCTCTAAATGAGTTATTAAAAACAAAATCCATAATCAGTCTGTGACTGGACCCGCCACGATGTACGGAGACGGTTAGGATACGTATGTTCAATGCACGGAAATCGTTGAAATCGAAAAAAAAGACTTTTTTAGAGCAAGCACATACTCGATAATTGCGTTAAACATACGCATCGCGTTCAATACGGCCGCTTTGGCAGCTCAGGCAGTCTTGATGGCGCACAAAGCGGACTTGTTGACACTCCCGGCCGTTTCAGGGGTTGTTCATCAGATCCATGCCGAGCCGTTTTTCGGACAGCAGTACCGCTGGACGATTGTTTGTTCGAATTGTTGTTTTGCAAACGGCCAAGATTATATTTTCGTATTTTATCTTTTTATTTAAATTAAAAATATAATCAATTATAACGTTAATTTAACACTGTTTTAAAATTACTGTTCGGGTTATGCAATCAGTCCGGCGTACACATTCGGGTGTCACATTTATTCGCACAGGGTTAAAACTTACCCCGCCTACGGTAACTATTTATTATTTTTTCGTTGTAAAATTTGCATCGTGTGTTTTGTCTGTGACTGTATGCAGTTCTTGGATGTTTAAAGTACCAAATAAGAATTTGATTTCGACAACGTTGACGTTTGTGTATATTGTTTTATAGTAACGCCCTCTTCAATCGTTTCCACGGTCAATTTCTCACTCGACCATCCAGTGTGAAGTATCGTCACGTAAGAATAAGCCTTTATCATCGTCTATCATTGTCGTCAGTCACATTTCTACGTAAATGTGAGTTAATGAAAATAAATTTAAACAAAATTGTTTATCATCTAGGAGCCGATGGATTTTGAGTTCTTTGTTTAGTTCTTGCGGTGGTCACGCACCTGCCATTGTCCACGAAAAACTTTGCTGCAGCGCGTGTAACACATACGTAATGTACAAAACACGATTCGAAAACCGGCGGCGTGCCGATAAATTTATTCGAGAAATTCGTAACGGTCGCGGGTTGCGAAAACCTACACACAAGTGCGTCCGTACGATCCCAGCAAATCGCGCACACCTCGCCGTATATGTTCAACACACACACATATATGTACGTAATGTATACGGGATACACCACACACACACACACACATATATATATACGTAAGTGGTAGGATACGGTCGCGCGGTAAAAGGATTAAAAATATCGAACATGTGTTGCCCGGCATAAATAATATCCGAAAAGGAAAATACGGCGGCGGCGGCAACCGCGGAAAAGTTTGTTGCGCGAACTTAATGGGAGGGACTTGGATGCGACGCGGTTGCCGACCACAGCGTTTCGGGGACATTTGTAGGACACGCTGCGGCCCCGTTTTTCTTAGGGTATACGCGTCGTGGTGCCGGTACGTGCGTGCGAGAGTATAATATACACGTCGGCTTATGTATGTGTGTTTGTGTGCATGTGTGTGTAGTGCTGCATTATATTATACCAGCACTTGCACGGGGCAGTTGTCGGCCGGTATATGTGTACGCAGTTGTCGTTTGTGTACATTTGCAGGCCGCCGCGTAATTGTCCGAAGACCGCCGCCGCCACTAGAGGTCCGATGAAATTTATCGGGTCTGCAGCCTGCACTTTATAAGTTAACCCTTTTGTGTGTTGTCGTTATTGTCGCCGTCGTCCCGAACCATGCCGCGGACTGAGTATCGATTTCACCGCCGTCGCTAAAGACTGTTTTGGTACTTACATGATATTATGGTTTTAAAAATTTCAATATGAAATTTAAAAAAAAATTGTTCATACGAAGTGCTTGAAGGTACACCGAACTTTGGTTTTTGTCGCGTTTCAACCGAAATGGTCGTAATATGACGATGCTTTTAAAATTATAACTAACAAGTACGATTCCTATATCATGCATTAATGCTAACAGAAGTTGTTCCAAAACACGATGTCGAATGTAGTATGAGTACTATTTCATTTACGATGTTGTTATTCATCACGTATGATGTAGTCGAGTTTTTAGAATTTACTTATAAGCTGCCGTCTAATGCAGAGGTTCCCAAACTGTGGGTCATGACCCAGAATTGGGTCGCGATTATATTTTTGGTGGGTCGCGCTATATTTTTATATTAAAAATAAATATATATTTTTTGTTGTAAGCAACTGATTCACTAAAAAAATAGGTTATTCATTGATACTGTGGGTCGCCAAATTTTAAAAAATTCCCAAAATGGGTCGTACAATAAAAAGTTTGGGAACCTCTAGTCTAATGTATATGGAAATTTATCTACAACACAACGCGAATCGTGAGAATTATTTGTTTGAAAAAAAACTTGTAATTCTATAAATATTGTCAAAGACCACATGGTATTTTCGAAACAGAAAAAATACTATAATCATTGACGATAGTTTTATGACAACCTGAATTAGTTTCTATGTTGTTCTTTATAAATACATAAATCTTATTTGTAATTATTTGATTAATCATAGTTTTGAATCTGAAAGTCGATATTATAGCCATGTTATAAATTTATAAGTTATAACTAGGGCCCGGATTTCAATGCAAAATGCATTTTTTTTTGGTTAATCTTAGACAATGCTTTCCAAGCTTATAATTTGGATCATATAACAGAGACTTCAAAGGTGAAATTTTTATTTTGCATTTTTTGCTTTTTTTTGCATATTTCAATATTTTTTCATTTTTAGAACATAGTTTAGCATTTTTCGGTCATTTTTTCGTTTTTAATGCATATTTGGTCAATAAAATAAAACTATACAAATTTAGCCTATTCAAAAATATTATTTAAAGATAAATTATTTTCTTGATATTTAAGTAGCTTTAACGGGTTTTCCATATTAACTGTCAATCTTAATTTTTTGATTCAGTTTTTATCATAATTTAATATTGTCTGTGGAGTGTCACCCGTATTCGATCAAAAATCACGTTTAAATAAGTATTTTCATATTACATTTCGGTCATAACATTTGCTTGTCAATAAAAAGTCAATTTTTCAAATTTTCAGTTTTTTTTAATAAAATAATAAATAAAAATTACATCTTATTTAAAGTTTACAAATCGTGTAAAAAAAAATATATATATATATATATATATACATATGGCATTTTTAAGATCATTTTTGTGGTAAAATGCATTTTTTAAGAGCATTTTTGGCTGATTTTTAGAGCATATTTGTATAGTTTTAAATGCATTTAAATCCGGGCCCTAGTTATAACGATACAACATACAGATGACTATACGAAATAAAAGTCGTCTTGAATAATACAAATATATATTTTATACATAAAAATATACATGATTTACAATGTTATGCCATACATCTTATACTGTTTATTCGATACTTTTTATAACTAAATCAAAATAACACGAAAAAAATATAAATACGTATGTTTAAATAAGTAAATTTTTGTTATTTTTAAAATTTACTATATGGAATATTGTTTTCACTTAATAGTGAAATGCAATTTTTACTTTTTTTTTATTTACTTTTATACAAATTCCATGAAATTAACAGTAAATATAATAATTCGTTCAATTTATATATTATTTTATAGAAATAAGTGACAATGAATTGTATTTGTATAAGTAGCATATTATAATAATAATATATTCAATAGTTCTGGCACCGAAATATGAGAAATTCAAATTTCACGGATGCACATATCCTTTATATTTGTATACGAATACACTAGGTAGCTATAGCAGATTGAATGTGAAACTTTCATAAAGTTTGAGAGTATATAACAACTTTTTACCCGTTGTATGGAAAAATATATATATCCAGGGAATATAAAACAAAAATATTATAAATTATTATTAGGAGGAGGAAGAATATATAGGTATTTAAAGTTATCGTCCGACCGAGGGGTATGGAAACAGGAAGTTGAGCTTCCTAGGTTTGAATATATCCGTACCATATCTTTTGCATAGGCGTGGCCCCCTTTCTTTTTTTAACAGACATATAGTAGGGGAAGAGCATAAAGAAGGAAAAAAAACCGGAAGTGACGTTTATTATAACCTCAACCGACGGTGATGTGCAATTAAATTTATGTGCCGAGACCACCCACTGAAAAGGGACCATCAGACGGTTTCTACACCGGCTTATAGACAATACCTCAGACTTTTGTGTAAGTAAAAAAAAAAATATAATAATAATTATTATAATAAAACAAAACTGAGTACGATAATCCCCCTAATTTATAAAACAATTGACACGAGGGGTAAATCTGTTTAACCTAAAAAATATTAAACAATTTTGTTCTATTAAAAAATTCTTACACGTAAGTGTAAATTAATGCTTAAGATTTATACACGCATGAAAATATTAATATTTTTAATAGTATTGTTTGCACGAAATTTACCGGTTACATTTTAATCCGTTTTCGCTATTAATAATTATCATTAGAAGCCAATTCGAATAAAACAAAAAGTCTGAAGTGTTGAAAAAATTATAAAATGCAATTATAGCTTACAAACTGAAGTTGCAAACATTTTATTTAATCACGTACACAAGATAAAGGTATGATACGTTTATGATTTTACGCAACTAGTATGGAAGCAGTCTATTAAAAATGACGTCGTCCCTTTGAATTGGGATAATTGGTACATGGGTCTAATCAAATCTGAGTGATTTAGTCATTATGTTTACATTGGACACACACCCTTGTAGCAAAATTAATTCCGCATTTGTCATCATGATATTATGCGACCCTAATAGCGTTCCGAGTTACAAGATTATAGGTACATATATTGTATTTATGCATATAAATACATGCACAGTATACACGTACGTCGTATATGTGAGTGATTTACGTACACTGCAATACCTAGTTTTGATTCGTGGTGGTCACAGCAACGATATTATTGTCGTATACATGAACTGTACAATTTAATTACAATTTCAACTAGATAAGCTTAGCTAACTATATGTTACCTACTAAGTGAAATTGACGTATTAAAAATATGAATGAAAATGTTCATTCGGTTGAAAAGGTATTAAACGTCGCAGAAGTCGATGTCACGTTTTCTATTGCATTGTGGAATCTCGACAACACAAAACTCGATTAGTATGTTAGACGTTTTCAACAAAAGTCCTTGTGAAGTATTTTGCATATTGAAAATATTCATAATTCAAAATGTATGAAAATTTAAATTATTTTCACCACGTTTTGAACTTGGAATTATCGATATCCTACTAAGAAATCGTATTAAAAAATGTAATAAGTACATAATGTACATAAGTAATTAATAGAAAATTATTTTCGGATAGATCTGAAGAATATGAGGTCCTGTATCTAATATACGAGTACTTGTATAGAAGTTACCGATTTTTTTTTATTTATTTCCTCTGGGTAAAATGTTATAAAAATATCATATTGGAAACTGTACCGAATTTCTGTGACAAATATACTCGGAAATATGTATTATATGCTTTACTTGTATATGGAATAATTCGTTTTAATTGATATTAGTTGATTGATTAGTAACTTTGGATTATTTCAGCACCCTTATAGATTCAATACTTGAGTTGTGTAATAATCATTCAAAATAAAAATATGGAGTTCAAATGAACTAATGGCAATTCATTTTCAAAACAATTATAATAAAAGGTTAACGTTCCAAAAATGACTGAATGACCACCCTGTTCACGTGTTCGTTGTTTAAACCGCACGATGGGCCATAGCGATGAAAGTTAATCGGTGTGCACGTTTGCAGTGATAGGTATTATATTATGCTCGTAGACGCGCATTAAAATCTAAAATAGTTTTTTGGCGATCAATGTACGACGTGTAATACGCATAATACTCCCGTAATTTTTTAATGTTTATTAACAATAGAGCAACAACATTTTGTCGACTACTTATTTCATTAAGGGGATCGGAAGCGGCGATTTTCTGTCTTTGTCCAACACACGCGTAACATAGGGTTATAGACGTATTTTATTTCCAACGTACCGATTGATGTAATGGAGCGATAAGAATTATGAGAACAGATATGGATTTGTCAAATCTACTTTAGATCGGCTTTCTCACTTTTTTGATATTATCCTCTCCCCCCCCCCCCAGTTTTAACCGACCGACGCCGCAAAATTGTAAAAACTTTATATTAAAAAATTGACATATTTCAACAATCGGAGAAGTTTAAATCAAAAACGCGGAAAAGTCGATCTCAAGAAGAATCGACGACAAATGTATATCTGTTTTAATCTGTTGATATCTGTTAATTTATTCTTATCGCTTCACTAGATTAATCGGTACGTATTGGAAAATAAAATACGTCTGTAATTAGACAAAGACAGAATATCGCCGCTTCCAATCCCCTTAACATTTAGCCGTTATCGTTTGCTGTTCGTCGCCGTGCAATAATTTTTTCGTGGCACATAATTTTACTACCGTTATCCATCGAAATAAGTCAGGTGTTCGATCACGGGAAAAAGAGTGGTCGACATGAATTAGTCATCTGATGAAAACGCTTGGTAAAACAACGACGCGTACACGACACGACGGCGACGATCAACAAGTTACGCGGGGCGGAAAGGTCGCAAACGATAAGTTTTACGCAACTTGACGTGTGTTTCCCGTGAGAGATTTCGCACAGCAAAACGATAACGATTGCGAGTAATAAACGTGTGTTACGAACGCGTTGTGCGCGCGCAGTTTCAGCCGGAGCCGAACGCGCGACAGAACGTGCACAGAACGGGGCTCGGGAGCGTCTGCGTTATGCACGCCGAGCGGTGGATTTATGGGCTTGTAATAGCCGACAGCCTCGACAGAGGGTCCGATTTTTTTCCCCCCTCTCATCGCCTCGCGCGACCCTCTCGCCCGTACCGTACGCACGCACCGTCGTAATTCATAACATCGTCGTGCACACACGTAAACGCGCGAACCTAAACGGTCGCGATTTTCGAACGGAATAAGCACACCGTGTACTGCACCGTTACTTCCAACTGGATGTATGACGGGTGCACGTCCCGCGTACGCGTACGCGGGACGGCGGAACAAGAATGTTCCGTACGTGCGTAATGTGCTAATAAATACTGTTTTGCTTTTACACAACAGCGCACGCACGCGCGAATAGTCATCGGTGTATGTTATTCGTTATTTGCATTTCGAAGTCGATTAACGGACGATCCGAGCAACAAAAAAGGGTTAGAACGGTCGAGTATAAATCATCGTATTAAAGTGGCTAATGGTTTTTTGACTTTCTCAGCACAACCCCAATCCTCGTTCTCTATCTAACATATTATATACCATTTTGGTACACTGTGTTAGACGGAAGAATGTACACGCGGACAATTATGCACACAATACATACGGTACGAGCATGCAGTCGTCGTGATGCCTGTTTATAATTTCTATATAATGTATATGTGTTAAACATTTTTTTCCGTTTCAAATCGTGTCTGTTACCCGGTAAATGTTCAGTGGCATTCTGCATTGAATTTTAATTACTATGCTTTTTATGTGTCATTCATATTCTTCATTTGGACTATTCTAATCTTATAAACTGTTCGGAATAGAAGTGTGGTGTACAAATACGTTGCAATAAGACCATTCGAACGTGTCTAGTGAGTGTAATGTGTATAGATTTCGTTAATCTCCTCGATCGTTACATGCCTAACAAAAAATCGTATTTATATTACATTAAATCTCGTATACAACCATATTGGATCAGTTTTCCCGACTATAGGAAACAATCGATTATCGGTTCGTGTAAATTGGTACAACCAGGTTTTAGACAGCCCACCACTTAGAAATCTGAAGTAGATTCAACACCAAGTGTTGCCAATGTTATACACGTTTTCCAGCTTAGGTCCAATTGGTGTTAATGCAACACCAGTTTGATGTTAGTTGGGTTATTATGAATCAACAATCTATTAATGTTTTACTAACCAACACACGGGGTTAAATTAACAACAAGTGATGTTAAAATAAGATATATTGATAGTGACGGTATGTTAGGAATTAGTAGTAAATATAACACCAATAAATGTTATATTAACTATTACATTAGTTATGTATTTAACACCAATGATTGTTATATTAACTTATAAATATGTTGTCCGTTTAACCTCAAATAATTCTTGTATATACTACAAATAAATTAGATAAATTATTATTTAAATTTAATATTAGTGTAATAAAGCATGTAGATAAATGTGTTTAGTGTGGGTACTTAATAAATAATTTGACTCACCCACCAAATTATTCTAGTAGAAATAATGGTGTTAATTCTTGACCTTGGTACTCTCTTAACTAATAATTTTTTCGATGAATCAAAATCTGAAGTACTGTTACTCTTTATATTAGTATTCATATTGTATATATACTTATTTAATACTGAACTTTAGTATAGTGGCGTTACAAAAAAAAAAAAAAAATAAATATTTTGGTTAAATAGATTAAAATATTATATGTCAATGTGTACACTGAAATTTCTCAGTCAACATTGAAATCTATAACCTTATACTATACATTAATAATTAATGTATAGTATAAGGTTGTAGATTTCAAATTACATTTGTTGAGAATTTTTTATGTAAACATGAAGGAATGGGTATCTTCTGGCCTATATAATAAATTCTCAACAAATGTAATTAAGCAAAGTAAAAAATACAAATATTTGGTTTTCTTGTAAATATAATATTTTTATTGAAAGTAAAATATACAATGCAATATACATTTTCAATGGTACAAAAAAAAAATTATCATAACAGTAGGTATAGCTACAAGGTAAATACTTGTAGGTACTACATATATAATATAATAAAATAATAAAAACTGTAACTTGAAAACTAAGCCCGAGCGCCAAATTCTGTCTTCACTATCGTTTATAGTACACCAAACTACATTATTTAAAAAAAAAAAACAATTTCCAAAATAAGGGTGTCCGGTATAGAATATTTATACCCATAATTTAATAATTAACTTATACATAACTGATACTGATTCATTTTTCGGCAATTTTCAAACACTTCAAAAGTTCAAACTTCGTAATGTATAGTCGCTAATCGATTATAGAACAAGACGTTTTATTCGCATCCGTCAACGGAAAAAGTGAAAAAGCGAAAACACACAATAACGACGAGTGACAATTGCGGAGTGCGAACTGACCAGATAATGCTAACCCCCGCTCAAACGACAACCGTTCACCACATTACGTAAATTAACGAAAATAACAAAATATTGGGATTGCCTATTATTAACGACAATAATTACGGTGTTAAAATAACACTCGACTTGTAAACTTGACCTCAGTGTAACGTTATCCTTTAATTCTAAACTATGGTTTAAAACAACTTAACTATAAAATTGTGAAAATAACGCGTATTAATGCTGAAATCAAAATACATTGGTGTAATATTGATTTATTTAAACTTAATTTAATTTTGTATTCATGTTAAAATGGCATATAAATTATAGTTTTGTATTGTTACTTTAACTCCAACAAATGTTGAACATTTTTAGTTGAATATACATTCCGTGGTGTTAAAATAAGTTCTCAACATAAGTAATTTAATATTTCACCATTCAACATCGAGTCAATTGTTAAAATAACTCCAATATTTCTATGTGTGCATACTATTCTTACTTGTTCCGCATACACGTTTTTGCACACAAGAAGCTACATGTAATTGCACACATATCGAACTGTATGTGTTTTGCAAATATATTTAGTTTCAAATTATTTCAAAACAATAATACGTACATGTGTGCAAATGGTCATAAATCTTCATCAAGTTTGAGTATTATTGCTGGCTACCCTCCGCAAACGTTTATGTTCTTCTATTAATTACTGTACACAAATACACTTATTGTCACTATTATTACACATTATTGTATAATGTCTATATGTAAATATAAAAAAATGTATAACTATACTTACGTATTTATAGGATATTTCTATTATACATCTGTGTTAAGTACTTTTTATAAATATATAAGTACCTATGTGTATGAGTAGATCTGCAGAAATCAAAAGTTTATTATTTATTTTTTTTTTTTTTTTGTTATAAATCCGTAGATTTGTTTGTTGCAGATCTCCATGCTTCTCTATCGTAGCACAATTCCTTCAGGTCTTTGTAACTTCTCTTATTCGTATCCTGCATTATCTGTGTCATGTATTCTGTTCTTGGTCTTCCTCTTGCAATGTGTCCTTCAACATCTCCTTCAATTATTTTCTTTAATAAGCTCTCATGCCTTAAAATGTGCCCTATCATCTTGCCTCTTCTTGATTGAATACTTTTCCATATTTGTCGTTGTTCCTTTATTTTATCTAGTACTTCTTTATTCGTTACCTTCTCAGTCCATGGTATTTTGAGCATTTTCCTGTAGCACCACATCTCAAAGGCTTCTAGCCTATTTTTTTCCGTTGAGTTTATTGTCCAGGTTTCGGATCCAAAGAGCGCTACGCTCCAAATATAACTTTTTAGGAATTTTTTCCTTATTTCCAGGCTAACACTATTGGTAGTTAATATGTGGCTTTTGTCTTGAAATGCTCTTTTCGCCTGTGCTATCCTACAGATTATATTTGTTTTACTGCGACCATCCTCTGTTATATTGCTTCCTAGATATGTGAATTGTTGCACTTGCTTTATTTGTTCATTTCCGATATTTATGTTGAGTCGAACCGGATTAGTTTTACTGCAGACCATAACTTTTGTTTTCTTTTTGTTCAGCTTCATTCCATACTTATTTTTTAGTATTCTATCTATTGTTACTAGGGTATTTTGCAGGTCGTCTTCTCTTTCCGCACAGAAAGCTATGTCATCCGCAAATCTTAAGGCAGTCACCATTGTTCCTCCTATTCGCACTCCTTTCTGTATTTCTTCTCTCAATTCTTTCATTGCCTCTTCAATGTACAAGTTGAATAGCATTGGTGATAAAATACAACCCTGTCTTACACCTTTTTTTATTTTTGCTTCTTGCTCCTTCCCATCTATCTGTATTATGACTGTTTGGCTTTTGTACATATTATAGATAAATCTTCTATCGTTATATTTAATTCCGATTCTTTTTAATATTTTAAATAATTCCTTCCATTGTACATTATCAAAAGCCTTCTCCAGGTCTACAAAAGCAATGAAGGTTTCTTTGTTTCGTCTAATCTGTTTTTCTATCATTATCCTTAGCGCTAATGTCGCCTCTCTGGTTCCTATATTTCGCCTAAAACCAAATTGATCTTCTCCTAGGTTTGCATCTATTGCTTTTTCTATTCTATTCTTTATTACCCTTGTTATTATTTTTGAAGCATGCGTGTTGAGGTTTAAAGTCCTATATTCCTCACAATTCATTGTCCCCTTTTTCTTGGGAATTGTTACTATAATGCCTTTCCTGAAATCATCAATTATTTCCCCGTTTAAGTACATTTCGTTACATATATTTCTAAGTTCTTTATTTATTTCTTCACCGGCACACTTTATTAGTTCTGCTGGGATTTTATCTATACCGCATGCTTTGTTGTTTTTAAGATTTTCTATAGCAAAATCAATTTCTGATTGGAGGATATAGTCTCCTTTGTCTTCATCTTCTACACAGTTCTCTTCTTCTAGGGCATTTCCACTAACTTGGTTTGCATACAATTCTTCTAGGTATTCTTTCCATCTGTTTACCTTTTGTTCGGCTGTTATAAGTATCTCACCCGTTTTACTTTTCAGGGCATTTCTATTCATTCTTCTTGTGCAGAAAAGTTTTTTCACAATTTCGAAAGCTAGATCACTTCTTCCCCTTTTTAGGTACTCTTCCACTTCAGTACATTGGTTATCTAACCATTTTTCTTTGGCTTCCTTTGCTTTTCTTTGTATTATATTTCTGATGTGTTTGTAGTTCTGTTGACTGTCTATGTTGTTTTGGTTTTTGTACTTTCTTCTTTCGTTTATTAGTTCTATAATTTCTTCCGTAATCCAGGGTTTCCTTGCTTCTTTCTCCCGTGATCCCAAAACTTCCTCAGCCTTATTTTTTAGTATTTGTTTAATATTCTTCCATTTTTCTTCTACTGTGTTATTATCTGGTGTGACTGTCATTAGAGTGTCACTACATTTCTTATTATATGTCACTTTTATTTCATCGTTTTTTAATTTCTGTAGGTTCCATCTCTTAATATTATTTTTCTTTTTAATGTTTTTGTATTTTAGTTCTGATTCCATGATTAAGAGATTATGGTCACTATTTATATCTGCTCCGGGATATGCTTTACATTGTTTGATTTGGTTTCTAAATCTTTGTTTTGTCATAATGTAATCAATTTGGTACCTCGCTATATCTCCAGGAGCTTTCCATATGTATCTTCTTCGTTTATGGTTCTTGAACAGGGTGTTTGCTAGCACAAGCTCGTGTTGTGTACAAAATTGTACGAGTCTCTCGCCTCTATCATTTCTTTTCCCTAGTCCATAATTTCCTACTATATATCCGTCATTCTGTTCTCCTACTGATGCATTCCAATCTCCTAGGATAATGACGTTTTCTCCAGCTTTTGTCATCTTTAGAACTTCGTCTATTTTGTCATACACTTCTTCGACTTCATCGTCATCGTGCGTTGTTGTTGGCATATATATTTGGATAATCGTTGTTATTGTTGGATAGGAGTTAATTTTTACCATGATGATTCTGTCAGTACATTGATAATAGCTCATAAGGTTTTTACCACATTGTTTATTCATTAGGAAGCCTACTCCTGTGTATCTATCGCTTGAACCTGTGTGAACAAATCTATATTCATCGCTCCAAAAATCACCACATTCGGGCCATCTTATTTCACTTACTCCAAGTATGTCAATATTCAATCTTTTCATTTCCAGCTTAAGATTTTCAAATTGTTAATTGTATATAGATCATTATACATATTTATTTTTATTTATAAAGGAATTTAAATTATTATATATATTTATATTATTATATAATATATATTTACAGTGTCGTAAACAACTAAAGTTTTATAAATTTACATTTAAACGTTCAATTACACATATTTTATATTCTTATGTAGTTATGATGTTTGTCTATATAATTGTTAAAAATAATTATTATTTGAAACTAGTCGAGTACGATTGTGGAATGCTTATCGTTTGGATTAAAATTATATTTTAGATAATCGACTTTCACTAGAAAAATGTAATTTAGTTCCAATTATTTTTTTTCTCCTGGTGATAATTTAAATTTCCAACCTAGTAAATATAATGGTTTACAATTCCATTATTATAATTACAGTACGTTTTTTGTTACATAAATACGTATTTATTAACCATGTATAGCAAATGTTTATATCAATTATTTGATTATTTTCTGCGTCTCGCGTGATCATAATACACGGTCTTAAATTAATGTGCATTATTATATGTGGTATTTTTTTGATAATTCAAATGGAAAGGAACGAAAAAGAATAGACATATATTATTATTTATACATTATGCATTATTATGAAATTGTCCACGGGAATTCTCTGAGAATAAATGTAACATGCTTTCGTAACGTAATATTTATTTATGATATAGAAAACAAATACATATTTTATTTTGCAAGTTGGAGGTGTACGCAATGCGCACGAGGGCCATAGGGTAAGATTATTATATCCTAATATGTTTAGGGATTTTTAATTTCGTAAACCTAAGACAAATATTTATATACGCGTACCTTTATACAGGTACTCGGAATTCTGTGTTGTTTTTCGGCAATTAGCATTTAAAATGGAGTTGTGTATCATATGTGCGCCTGCCTGTGATATGCACATATGTACACAAATAATTAATATTTTTATAAGAAAAACCTTTATAATTATGCGTATAATTGGACACGAGTACAAGTTATATGTATCCCAAATTCAAATTATACACGTATTAATACATTGCGTATGTACCACTACATAGGCACTTAACTATTAGCTAAATTTGATTACAATTGAAAATAATTTTTAAAGGAACATAATATGAAAAATCATAATTAATTTGTTTTCCGATGTGTAGGGAATCGGGGGATACACTATGTGTAAGTGCTATAGTGCTATAGTGCTATATATATACATACTGCCATAAGAAATGTTTTAAAATCCAAGCGATTTTGTATTTTTTTTTTTTTTCATAAATGTTGAAAAAACTAGTTATTTTCATATAGTAGATATGCACATAATATGTTAAATTTAACCAGAACCGTAATAATAGAGATTATTACTAATATTTTTTGGAAAAAAAAAAAAATAATAAATTAATAAATAGTTTTACGTTAAAACACGTTTTTAATTATTCATCACGTGTATGTATGTTTCGAATTGGCTGCAGGATTAGGTACAAATAAGATTTTATTATAATGATGTTCGCAGGGAAACATTTTTTCACTTGCAAATGCATAATTCGAGTGCGAAGAACATTTATGCACTCCAGTATATAATTGCTCGGATTTTAAGGTTCCCCTTCCACACACACAGTTAATAGTATCGTATTCGACGAATTCCGCGGCGGCGAGGACATGGACAACTACGCGTGCACGGACAACAACGTAACAACGTTTCGCAGACGTAACGATTATAATATTAAAACCATTACGGTTTTACGCCGATGACGGTGGCCACGTACTCTCGGACCCTTTGTACCTGCGGCACGAGCGGTACGTGCGACTCGTGATCCGCGAGAACGGTAGCCGCGCCGACCGTAACGACGCGCTCTCTGCGGCGGCGGCGGCGGCGGCGGCGGCGGTCTGGTGCTCCGTAGGAACGCGCAATCGGAACCGAAACGGACGAACGACGCGGCGGAGGAGTGGTTTGCAGTCGGACCGTGTGTCGCCGATTGGTTGGTCGGTCCGACCCCGCGCGGCCCTCCTCACGCCAGCCCACGCACGCACACACGCTCCCATACACGCACACGCACGCACACACGTCACCTGTGCATGTTCGTTGCCCCCGACGACTGTTGTCGGGTTTTTTCTTTCTTTATCTTTTTTTGTTTTTTTCTTCTCCATATTGTAAGGAGTGAGGGTCAGTGTGGTGGAGAGCAAAATAATAATAATAATACAAAAAAAAAAAAAATGAATAAAAATATATACACGGAAAACAAAAACAACGACGACCGATTTGCCTCATTATTATGATTACAATCATCGTCGTCGTCGACGCGCGGCGGAATATTAGTTTCCGTCCCGACCGTCGTCCTTCGATCTTTACCACTCTGGCCCCATCCCGCACCGTCGTCCTCGTCCTCGCTTTTGACACTCCGAGTGTCCGAGAATACGCGGCAAGTCCGAGGTACACGTTGCAACGTCATGGATCCGATACAAAGAGCCATTTTCCCGTAGATCCGTCGATCGTGTAGAGTGCAGTTCTAATGTTGTACTTGAATTTTGGATCTTTATCGGGTTTTATTTTGTTTCATTTTTTTTTTTTTACTTTTCGAATCGCTCAGTCCAGAAACGCTGTAATCATGTTCACATACAATGCCGTGTGCAGGTAGTGTTTTACGAATCGACTTCGTTAACGGCGTCACACGTACTGCGCATCATATTCTAAACGCGGGTTTCGCATCGTCTCAATACCGTGCAAGTGTAGATTTTATCAAAAAATAAATAAAAAAATATATATATATATATATATATATATATATACAGCGTTAACTAGCATGCGTTAGTGCTGCGTTTACGTATATACGTTTCATAGAGTGGAATATTTTTAAACGTGTATACAATTGTTAAGAAATAATGGTTTTATTACAATCGCTATAGCATACTATACTAAGTGTACACCGAGAAAGGTAAATATCTGTTTACTATACTTTTGATTATGCAAAAACAGCGATTCTGTAATAAATTAATGAAATATCCGTACGCGCAACATACACGTTCATAGATAATTCGTCGATTGCTTTCGATGGTAAATTATAGTAAAATTCCCGTTTAAGGTGATGTAGAATAACGAGTACGGTTACAGTTATAACTGTAATCGTATTCTATAGATATCATGAGATATTTACAGCATAAACTATGGGTATGTAATGAAAACTTATTTGTTCGCGACTGCAGATGAAAAATAATTGAAAAGTTAACGGCTACTAATTTCCTCATAAATAATATTTATAAATTATATCATGCACCGTTTCGAACTAAAAATATTATTTTTATAATATAAATTATTTTTATGATTACAAACCATCACAGCGAAATAATATCCAAACAGAATTTTGAAATTGTCTGAATTTCAATATGTCTAAAATAAATCAGGACAATAAGAAAAATACACGTTATTTTATACGCTAAAACAATTAAAATTGTTGATTAAGTTTTTACACTGACACCGATTTATGATGATTACTATCATTAATTATATTAACACCTTTATTTGATTCATTACTTGCTAGTTATTAGGGCAGGTAATGGTTTTCTTCAGCATGAGTTGACCGGTTTTTTATAATTTTAATACAATAAAATTTTATTTGGATTTTAATAAATTAATTCAAAGAAAAATAGGTATAGTTCAATTATTTTAAAAATTAAAAATAATTTAAAAAAATGTCTTTCGAGTCATAAACAAATAATAGTCTTATTAATACATTCAAATCTGTACTCCGTACACAGGATATATTATTTACATCCCATGTCTATGCACCATGAAACAACGCAATTATAATGTTTTGTGCCACCATGCAGATGTCTTATAGTACCAATACTTGTTCGTTTCTCATATAAATATTTATAGGCGTTACAAAAGGAGGGCTTTGAATGCTTGAGTTCTCTTTATATTTTTTAAGTCCATTTAAAATTAATCGAATATCAATAGGTGTACCTATATTTACGAACAAGATGTACTACGTCTAAATTTTATAGGTACCGAATAATGACTAGGTTCAATGGAATCTTCAGAATACTTCGTTATTCGAAATTTCATTAAATATAAATTATAAAAAAATATAAATTTCGGTTAACCTGTCTGAAATAAAAATTGGGTGCTAGTATAGCGTGCGACCTACCAGCTTGTTTCTGGTGTAGCGTGCGATCTACCAGCTTGTTTTTGGAAATATAAAATTTAAAATATAAAATATTAAAATCATCCACATAGAAATAAATTTTGTTTTTGAGAATTTAGTCGTCGTTAATGATATGTATGTCGCCCGCGTATCATCCACATATTATAAGTTTAACGAATTAAAAGTTAAAATAAAGTTAAAACATTAAATTAATTAACTCGTTATTTTTTTTCAAATTAATTTTTACTTGAATAATAAGTTACTTTTTTCAAGATTAACGTGTTAACTTCAAGTTAATTTTATTCAAAAATATCTAAATTACGTTAATTTTCGTCTAAAGAATAATGCAAATTTTTGAATGAGGTTTTTAGAAAAGTAGGTTTTTTGATAAAGTTACATTTTTTTTTTCAAAGTTAATGTTTAACTTAACGAGTTAACAAAAAAATATGAGTAGCTTTTAACTTAACTTTATTATTTTAAAATAATTTAACTTATCGAGTTAAAAAAAATCGTTAGCTTACCTAGCCAATGGGTAGATCACAGGTAGACCACACGCAAGCGGTAGATCGCACGCTACACTAGCACCAAAAATTGTATTTGGTTCTGTACTCCTATCCTAAGTAATTCTTTACACTTATCTATTGTACCGGATACAGCGAAAACTTGTTCGAAACAGAGTATCATTTAATCAATGGAAGTTCAGCCTTGCGAAATTATCACTGAAAATTTATAAGTTTCTTTGTTTGCGCAATACTCGAATTGGGAAAAGCGGAAGCGTAACTTTTATTAAGAATTTAAAAACAGTGTTCTAAATTGTAAGATTATTGAATGTTTGATTCGTGAAAACTTATTATATCCATCAAACGTCACGCTGTTGTACCATTCAGATAAATTCAATAGGCATCTTTGACTTTCATAGTGACTATAAAAATACTATACATTTTAATTCAACATGTAAGACGAATTAAACAATAATAAAATATTATAATTTCTACTTCATAAAATCGACTATCCAAAATAATAACCATACTCGATAATAAAATAATGAATCAATTTATATACTTGTGGATTTCGTATGCTTGTTTCAAATATAATTTAAAAATTTCAATGACAGGTTAAATTAAAAGTTGCATTTATTGCGTTCCCGCATGTATGATCGTTCCGAAAACTTTTTCAACAGAAGAATATTAAAAAATGACTAGAGTTTCTTGCTCCATAGCCCAGTGCCGAATAAATCGCCGGTGCAAACGGTGCATTACACCAGGGCCTCGAAAATTTAAAATGTTTGGGGGATATTATTGACAGTTATGCTAATACAAAAGCAAGGAAAAAAATGTCTTGAAAAAGTTGAACCAAATAGTTTATTGTATATGAAATATGATATAATTATTTGTTCGTAATACTAATAATTATTAAAGAATTCATTTAAATACTGTATTATAAGTAGGTATAAATATAATATGCGGTGAAAATGCAATTTTATTTTTAGTAAAAATAAATAGACACGGTAAAAATTATAATATTGGGGCATAAAAATTATATTTGCACCAGGATCTTTGGAGTTCAAGATCCGACACTGACTTTGCCTAGATATTCGTGCGCATACGTGTCAAAATGTTTGTCGGCTGATTCTAGGCGGACGAAACGTTATAGAATTTCGGTATTTGAAACGCCGCAATACACGCACAATATTGGTTCGTTTACGTACAACAATAACGAAACAAATAAAACGTATGTAGTAGATGCTCAGATAGGTACGCGGTTTTTTTCGAAACCGTGAAACTGTCCGAGAACAGAACTCATACCGCGCACTGGCGGTCGACGGTTTAATAACGTCGTGCTGTAAACTTCACTTTGCGTCTGCGTACATTTAACTTGCACGCATCCGGCATTAGATCCACTCGCAAGCGTTTCATCTGTACATCGTACGCGCATACGCGTCTGCACGGCGGCGAAAAATACACACGTGTACGAGATAAAAATGTAATACAACCCGGCCGACGACGGGTGTGGACCGGACGGGCGGGAACGCGTCTTGCACCAAGGGTTGACACGACGACGAAAGATAACGTGCGGCACGTCGGCGTCGCACAGCTTACGAGCCCGTTCGTGCGTGCGTGCGTGCGTGTGCGATGTGCGCAGAGTAATAACGTGAGCGTGTGTGTGTGTGTGTGCGCGGGCGCGCGCGTATGTATAATGATTGACAGGTGGTGCGCGCGGGAAAAACCGTCGGCTGCGGCTGCTGTGCGGCGGTGACGGTGACTGACAGCGGCGGCGGCGGCGGCGGCGGCGGAGAAAAGGCGGCCCCGTAGTACTGATCGTGGCGCAGGCGCACCGCGTGCAGCCACGCGGATTGCTGCGCGCTGCGCCGGCGGTACCGGTGGGGATGGGGGGGGGCATAGAAATCGGTCCGTCGCGCGCCATCGTCGGCGTAGTATCGCTCTCTTCGTGCACACGCCGCGCGACCACCACGCACGCACTGCACCGCAAGTGTAAGACCTACGGACGTCGACGACGACACTCTTTGCGCTGCGACTGCGGCGGCCGCGTGACCACGACCAGCACAGCGCACCCGGGACGACGAGGATTCGCGTCCGATGGCCGACAGTCGGCGGACCACGTTCGAACACGACTGCTGCTGCGGTCCACTGAACGCCGTCGTCGTTGTTCTTCACTTCATTGTACGCGAGTGCGCCGACCGACGTGTAACCGTCCACCGCGCGCGTGTATGTGCGTAAAAGTGTTCTTTTTCCCATCCTTTTTCCATTCCCTCCCCGTCCGTGCACGTCTTCGCGCCCAAGTCACTCCCGTCGTTTTACCGTCAACACCGTGTAGACACGGACAGAGGAGACTCGATCGCGACCGCGGTACGACGAAACAATTGCGTTCTCGTTCTACGTGTTGTACGCCGACCGGTTGCGGAAAAACTGTTGAACAATCAGTATTCAATACGTTCGTTTGCGGGACAGTATTCGGCACGGTGCGAGGCTACCGACCTGTAGTGTACCGTCTGCAGTGAACGGGATTCGTGTTCCCGGTAAAATGATGTTGAAAAACGCCGAGGCTGACTTGCGACCCGGCAAACAGCAACAGCTGATGTTAGGCGCGTTCGGTGGCCCGCAAATGTTGGCCGACGCACTGCACGCGGCCACGACCGCGGACGACGACGACGACGAGGACGACTGTGGTGGCGACCGCAAAGACGACATGTACGCGGCCATGGCCATGAAGGACTCGCCTGCGGCCGCGGCCGGACTGCAGGACGGCAACGGGTTTTGGATGGCCGCCGTGTCCGCGGCCGGGCCGCAGATGGACCACCACGCGGCCGACTACCAGCCCACCGCCGTGCCGGACTACATGATGCACCACGTTATGGGTGGCGGTGGCGGTAACGAGAACGTTTCGCCCGTCGACCAGCAACACCAACAGCAGCACCACCAGGCCGCCGCGGCCGCGGCCGCTGCCGCCGCCATGTATCAGATGCAAACGGACCAGCAGGTCGGTGGTGGTGGTGGTGGCGGCGTAGGCGGTGGTGGTCCCGGTGGAGGCGGTGGACAGCAAGAGTATCCTTGGATGAAGGAGAAAAAGACTACTAGGAAGAATAACCATCAAGGTAAGTGTCATTTCCCCATACACATTACAGCCAAGAATATTTCCAATAAAACTAAGTTATATGAAAATGTTAATTTCTTATTTTATTATACTCTTGGAAAACGGTTCTAAAAATTTAATACGCATCATTTAGACGATGAAAAAGTATTGAGATTTTAATAGAGGACGCACAAACTTGGTTCTCCTAAATCTACGCCGATTAATGAGCACCTGCTTTAAATATTCTTTAGGCAACCGGTTGACTTCAGACGTTCAAAATCGTATTGAGTTCGTAGTAGTGTTTGACATATTTCGACGTTTTCAGTCGGTTTGATAAGAGTAGGAAACATGATGACGAGAAAGTGTCAACATGCAATACATATTATGTATACGCGAACTTTGGAAATAATAAGTCGTGAAACAGTGTTTTATGGGAGTGTGAATGGAAAGTTTGACATCGCATCCCACTTTCGTATTGTATATGAATAAATACATTTTGTTTTGACGAAGGGTATTGCGTTACCGTAAAAGAGTACAATAATAACAATATATAGTTTATACATCTTCGTATTACCAACAAATAACATTATATTTTGTTGTTTGAAGTGAATAAAAGTAATCTGTTCCGAGTAGAGACACTTCGCGTTATTTGTGCTTTTCACGTGCATTACACTATAATAATGTGAAATGAAAAACTTTTATCTGAACAATATGCTTATTACGCTTATGTGCGTATATTGTATACAGGACTGGATCAAAGGGGAAATAGGGGAGTTGTAGTTCTTGGCCGCAAATTGAAGAGTCGCAGTGTGACTAGGGTTTTTTTTTTTATAAAAAGAATATACAATAATAAATAAAATAACTTTTTTATTGCATATGGTGAAAAAATGTTTATTAAAACTAGAGTAAAATGTAATTTTTCTACATTAATAATACTACTTATTTTGTAATCATTGGCCAACAAATATAAAGAACTATTTTAACAATTAATTATACTACAAAATAAAAATATACTACAATTATTTCAATTAATTAAAAATTACTAAATCTGAATAAGAAAATTAAATTATATTGTGTGAAAGTACCTGACTATATACAGTGAGTATTGTTCTTAAATTATTTAAATTCAAACTCACACATTTTGAAATTATACCGATACCTATTTTGTACGATACTGTGATGTTTAAAACAAGATACTCATTCCTAGTAACAATGTTTCCAACTCATACTCATACAAATTTTTTTAAGTGAATTAAAATCGCTTCAAAATATTTTCTGGTACTCTTGCATAACATCCACCTGCAATAATGTTGATATTTACACTAAAGTTAAGTAAGCGTGATATTGCGTATGTTTTAGTCAATACCTGACGTTAAAAACAAATATTTTGACCATTGGGTTGATATGCACATACTTATTGTGAACACATCGAAAAGTTTTTGAGACTACTTTACATGTGTTACTTCATTTATCACTTTATAAATTTAAATTCACCCCGTTTATATCGGGTATTTGAATCACTAAAGGGGAGAGAAAATCGTCGTTTTTTTTTTAATAAAATCCTACATACTCTATGTGGTATAAACTTTTCACATAAACTCTGAACCCTCAAAGAATGGCCGTTGTCAAATTATTATTGTTATAATTTTTTTATATTAGAACTTTATACGAAATGTTAATAAACATAAAATGCGTCATACATTCATAAACAACAAATGATTTCAATAATATAATACGTCAGGTAAACACGAGATTGCTTGAGGATGTGAATGTAGAAATAATTTTAATTTTAATTGACCATTCTTATCAGTTAAATACAATTACATGAATACATTTCTGGTGTATTTTCCAAAACTTCTATTGAAATTATTATTATTATTGTATACGTTGACTTCATCACTTATTAAAGTACATTCTTTTTTTTTTAAACAAACACCCTTATTTTGTGTAAGATCTCTGTAACTTGTACGGACGCGTAGAATTATTTTTTAAGTGTTTGCTATGGTAAAAGCTCGCCTACAAACTTCGGGAAGCAATATTTTGATTATTGTATTATGTATACGAGAAGTACTTCTCGAATACTTACAAATTATTAGCGTGGTATTGTTTTTCCCAGACGAATAACTCATCAATTTGTGTTTGACATTCCGTTGAGGGTTTGACCGAGTCGATTTATCATAATCGTGTTTTTATACATACCGCCAGATAAATCGGAGTGAGTTTCTCACCGTCCATTGCCGTCTTCGACGCCGCCGTCACTGCCGCCGACCGTGTATATAGTTAGGTAGATACCTCATAGGACGGCAGACCGGCCGAAATTAACAAAAAGGTTCCTAAGGGAAAAAAAGGATAATTGAAACGATTAGATGATAGCTAAAACAAAACGCAATTCGATTGCCGACGTTTGCGGGATTTCCGTATATAAGTGGCGTGAATAAACACTGTTATGACTACCGAATGCTCAAGTTACCCTCACCCTTGGGGGTATATATATATATATATATATTACGATTACAACCCCTAAGTTCGCTGAATCGTAAATCATTTCGATGTTAAATGTGAATCAATGATGGACTATAAGTATACATATAAGTGTGTAATTGTGTTCACACGTTTATACGCATTATTAAGAATGATGGTTTTACGATTTTTTAGTTTGAAAACATTTTATTATGATTAGCTGATGTACGTCTTAGCAAACAAATAAAACGTATCAATTAAATAATGTTTGACATAATATCAAATTATTACGAACCGCCATTGTATAACGCCTATAGAGTTAGTACCGAAATGCAGGTGGTTTTTCGATATCAATAATTATAATTATTTCGGCGTTATAACACTTCTTCAAAAATATACTAACCGTAAAATAATACATTTAATTTAAATTGCATAAGTATATATGATAGCATTCTTGTTTAAAAACAAAAAATACATCTACAATAATTGTCAATTATTGAAATGTATAACCGTTATATTGAACAATAGAGTAATACTAGTTTTTCTCTTGTCATGATAAGATCTGATTTAATTGAAACATATTTGTTGAAGTAAAGTCAATAACATAAATAACGGATTGTAATAATTCAATTAGTGACCAATCAATCAATGTAACTCACCATACTGAATTCTTATTGTACTACTGAAATGCAGTGTAGGTGTTTATTATTGCATAACACATTATAGTTATTTAACGTCGATTGAAATATATTTTATTAGAACTCGCTTTAACTATAATGCACCGATAGTGCTACAAACGTTGTGTAAAATAAAAAATATATATATATTATATTTTAATATTTAAAATTATATCGATTTTATCGTGTTATGTAATATTTATCAAGTAAATGTTTCATTGAAAAAACCCAAAAAAATGCCCTTATTGGCACCTATAAGAAAAATACAATGTTTACTACTCCACATAATATGAATACTACGGATGGTTTTGAATAAATTGAACATATTGTACAAATAGTTTGTGAAACGTGGACGACTGTCAGACGGAATATGATCGATAGGCCTGTTGATGTGAGAAAATTTGTTGCGTAAAAGTGGGGTCATTATTTTCACGTAAGGAAACATTAATGAATAAAAAGTACATTGTACGAGCCCATGTATTCTATTGTCCGCTATTCGAATATCAAATATAAAAAACAACCGACGTGCCGTATTATTCTAATAATACGGTAGTGTAGTATTACTATTTCAACGTTCTATGGTGTGCCAGTGCAGTTGTTTTACGTCGCATCGCTGTTGCAAGTCGTCGAATAATAATATTCGTTATCGAAAATGCCTGAAGACTAGTTTATACATTTTAATACAGACTTATACAGTCGTCGGTCCGGTTAGATCTCCCAAAGGTGGATCGGGTCAAATATGGAAGCTGCGTATACGTCTACGTCGTCGCCGCCGTCGATGGAGTTAAAACATTAATTACTGTCCGCGCACTATTATTTCATAATCTGTCTTCAGGGAGAAGGTTAAATTATATGTACGACATGTAGATACGATAAAAATTATTATGGTTTACCGAAAGTACAGCGTTAGAAAAAAAAAAAAAAAAGAAAAGTTTTCGTGACAGTACCTACATACGTACAGATTTATCATTTACCTACAGATGAATAATTTAAACTCGTGAAGTCGCGACACGCTTCATTTTACCACTCATTTCAAAAAGCGCGTTATGGTTATACAATCTCGATACCCGGTTCACCGATTTCATTGTACCGGTTTGGCCATATACATTTTGACGACAGGATACGTACTGTAGTGTAGATCTTACGTTTCTGCGGCAGTGTTCGCGCGTAAAAATATGCTACGACCGTTTTACATAACATTGCAGTACGCACGTGTGGACAACGGAACGACCAAATAACACAGCGATTCGACCATCGTCCGGTCGGCAAGTACTCGTTTGCGGTGGTACACGTTTGTCGTGTGTCGTGCGCGCGATTTCGCCGAGTTGCAATAGCACATTCTCTATATGCCTGTCGATTCGCCTGCGCGGTGCAATCCGACGACTCGTCGACTCGACACGATACGTAGCGGTTTACTAATCGAACTAGGACTGTGCGCGAAGACGCGTGTTCGCCCGTCGGGGTTCGGAACGTTACGCAACGTCGGAAATCTTCATTAGGTCAGTGTACATATTGTTCATTGTACGGCGCATTATAATATTATTTTGCACGAACAGCTTTTCAATATAACGACGATAACCGACGATCAAATAACTATCGTCGTCGGAAAAAATTGATGTAACGTATTTATTTTGTGGTGAATCGCATTACGATAGTACGTTCGTCCCGTTATTTGATTTGAAAACGAAACGCGTAATAAAAAATAAATATTGATACAAAAAAAAAAAAAAAAGAAAAATAGTGCACAGTTTTTAATCGTTATAAGCACATGGTGTTTAGACTTTAAGAATTGCGCGTATTGTTTCGTTGAAATATGTGTACTGTGCAGTTTCTAACATGATACAAAATATTAATCATTATGTGCATCAACTGTAGCGTTATGTTTTTACTGCACATTAAATTACGTATATTATATTATCATTGCTCTCTAATTGGTGTCTTTCGATGTTTAAAACGTATACGATGATTCATTCATAACCACAATTTTATTTTTTTATCCAATTTGTTGAGTTGATAAGTCGTAAGCTCCATAGTAATTGCTGTAAATGTATTATGTTTGTTAGTTGGTTATTATTTATTTTTTAATTTTTATTTACTAGAACTATTAGCCAGAAATTATTAAAAGTTTAAGGAATTATTACAACATTGGTTTATTGAACTGTATAATATTTTTATCACGCATAACACATAATTCTTGTGAATTTATATAATTTTTGCGAGGAACGACGCTATGCGTTCTTCGGCTGACTTATCATAGTGCAATATTTTAAAACAAATCTCATTGTAACTAATATCTAAGTATGAGAGTAAATAGCTATAAATAATAGTAGACCCATTGAATTTTACATACGTTATAAAAACGTGTTTATTTTTTAAACGGTTCAAAATAAAATAAGGAAATTCGGCTTTTTGAATAATTTATTTGCTATTAATTATTAATGTATACATTTATAATAGTAAAATATGCTTTTTAAAGTCTTAGAAATAATTATTTTTAAAAAGTTTAAAAGAACCATTAGAGATTTGCAAAAATTAATCAGATTTAAATATTTTCTAAAAAAATTTTTCAATAACAATTATAAACAATGCTTATAATGGTTATGTTTCATGGCTATAGAAATATTATTTTTGAAGTAGATATTTAATAAACATTTTTTCAAGAGACTTGAACGAGTGAGTATGAAATTGCACAATTTGAAAATCTGATTACTTGATAGTTCCGACATTCATTAGTTTAACTGAAATAAAATATATGTTATATGTAGACGATATTGATTTTTATATGAAATGTTTTTGCTTTTGTTTAATTATATATTTTTATTATAATTATGTAATTATACATATAAATGGAATAATATTTCTTTTAGATTCGGTTAAAAATATAATTGAGTATAATTTAAACGAAATATAATTAAAATAGTATTTAAACAAAAATGATATTGTGTGATGCTTTAATTTTTATTATATATAAATTAATTTTGCTCACTTACTAATAATAAGTATTACATGGTTTTTAAAATTAACAGTAAAATAATACTACTTTTACTGTTAATTTTAAAAACCATGTAATCATGTGTAATCTAAATTGAGAAATAGAAGGTTGTATTCAAATTGTTTCCTATATCACTTTTCTATATATCACAAATTCTATCTAAAATTGTATTGCAAAAAAAAATCACTTTATAATATAACTTTAAGTTTAAAATATAATTTGGTTGCGTTGATTATTTAGTATAAAATATTTGTTTTTTTTTTTTTGAAACTCTGTTTCATTTATGAAAGTAGTAATACTATGCATTATTATTGTAACTCTTCATTATACATATTAATTAATTAATTGATTTATCGAGACAAAATAAAAATATTTGATACATATAGTTAGATGTCTATGCTCTCTAATAGAATTAAAATATTTGAAAACCAAATTTTATGGTTGTAATGTACATTATTGGATATTGTAACTAGTCTTGTTATTTTAAAGTTTAAACATCGGAGTGACTTAAAAAGCTTAATAATATGGTCAGTATATATAAATATCTTGCGCGGTGTTAAACGCGGTGAAAAAAAATGGTTACGGTTTTATGAGTTTTGTTTGATTCGAATCGTTTTGCATTCAATGTAAGTACATTTGGTTCTACATCAAAACCGTTCTACTTATAGTTCATACGGACATTCTAATCTTATATAGGTGTATAATTTATTAACAGTTTCGTTTTTCAGTGTATTATAATTTATTACCTAACCTAACTAAATGTTCTCTTATATTTCAAAATATTAATTGAAATGACATACTATTCGATATCCATTGATATAATCATATACTGGAGTGTCAAACCTATAGACACATTAAATATAAATAATATACGATATCGAATGTATCACATTCGAAAAAATATTAACCAACGTATTAATAAATAAAATGAAATATAATAAAAAGACCATTCCTTTCATAATTATATAACGTACGTTATATTTTCACTTTGACATTTTTTTTTAACGAATAGTTTTACGTTTACATCGGATTATGTATCCGTAATTTATATATACAAATGTAATATTTTATTCGTTTTTACGTTCAATGATTTTTTCTCAAGGCTTCTAAGGCATAATAGTGCTCGTGTCTTATGTTAGAAATTACACGTCAAGACGAATAGTGCTCGTGTCTTATGTTAGAAATTACACGTCAAGACGTTTCGGTGGAGGTGGCAACGACGGTGGCAGCTTAAGTATCGTTATGTCTTATTGGAATGGAAAGCGCGAGGGGAGGAAGGATACTGTGTACGTATGAATGGTGGCGATGGCGAGGGGCAGGTAGGAGAGGATGACCGGAGGGCAAGTCTGTGACCAAGGACGACTTGTTGAGAACCGTCGGCGTCGGAAAAGAGGGAGCGTATAACATAATAATAATTAATCTCGGTGATACCGCGGAGACTATTAATAACCTCTCCTCTCATATATATATATATATATATATATATATATTATGATGTCGTACCTACCTACCTTTTTTTGTTTTTGTTTTCCACCCGAAGCCGCTTCCTGCAGCAACCCGATTGATTGACGTACCAATTTCCGTTGATTCGGATTTTGGGCGCGATAGAAGAAAAAAAAAACACAAAATATTAATAATAAACTTTTATATAACGCACGCACCGCCGTCGTACTGGACGGACGTGTCATTAACGGACATACCTTTTTATCATTATTATTATTATTATTATTTATATCATATTTTTTTATACTACGTTCGTCCGTAACGCATAGGTATTGGATACTCGTATTATTTCGACGTGTTATGCTGCAACGTGTACCGCGACGTATAGAAAACACACACACACACACATTCAGTAGTACCGTATTATAGTGTGTTGATGTACACAAAGAACAAGCGAAAAAAAAGAGAAGGAAACGCGCAAGCAGGCTATAAGGTCATACGTCAGAAATGTACAATAAAGATAAAGAAGAAAAAAAAAACTTTGAATATATGCGCGGACAAAAGTCACTGTGCCACGCCGTCGCCGGTCGCAGCGAATTCAATTTCCACGTCATTTTGCAAGTTAAAAATGAAGCCAAGGGGCTTTTGTGTGCATGTATGCGCGCGGTTGACGGCCACGGTTGGCGGGAGGTGCTTTTTTTTCTGCGGAGTAAGGCGATAGTATTATGGAATAGAGCTGCACGTATATATATATGAATAAAAGCGAGTGAAGAAAAATGGTCGTAAAACGAAAAAATGACGGGGAAATGTCACCGTTGTAATATTATGAAGATACGATTCACTGTTTGAGCGGTTCCGCTACCGCACGTTTTGGACGGGCGGCTGACCCCTTAAGGGGGTTGAAGGGGTCGAACATGTTTTTTGATAAATTGGCCGCGGCCTCAGACACAAAAAGCTCTAAACGTACACCGTTCCTCTTGCTCTCTCTTTCCCCTTCACTCTATCTTTTTCTACTGTCATATATTTTTCTCCGCTTCCGCGGACACACACGCTACTCGTATATACATGTATTCTTTACAACGCAAATCTGAATTTCTAATTTTTTTCTTTTACTTACTCGATGTCGTCGTCCCCTGCTCGCGTCTTCCACGCAACCCGTATTATTGTGATTTTTTTTTCATGTCAAAGTTGTGTTTTTTCCCTTCGTCGCTAGACTCGAAGTATATACGCTCGACGATGATATCTCACACAGGAGATGGACGAAACATGAACGATGTATATATATATATATAATTTATATTAGAGCAAACCATTGTACACACTACTACAGTGACGGTTTTAAATAATAAAAGATAACTGTTGAAAAGTCTACCGGACATGTGTCGCAGCCAACGCAATACCGGAACAATATCGCCAGTTAAATATTGAAAAATTTATAAACAATTTTTCATTCAAATATTTTGAATAGAACAAACAGTACTTTTTACTAAGGTACTTTTTTCGTCCATCTACTGTTCCAATAATGTGTCAAGTTCGAGTATTTTTTTCTAGTCGATGATTGTAATTTTATCGCATTTATATTATACTTGTATTTTTACTTAACTATGTGTAAGATTACGAAATTATTATTGTATTGAATTTTTGATAACAAATTAATTATAGTTAAACGCAAACGACGAGCGTGTTTAAATGTCCGTTAATTTAAATCAATTAATTCATTCGACTATGTGTGCCATGTACGAAACACGCAAAACAACACTTAGAAGGACACATTTCGGAATATTGGAATCGGTTAACTTCTGTTTGCGCGTAAAAAATGTTAATCTTGTCGCACTTAATGTAAAAATCGTTATTTTAACATGCGTGCGTTGTACGTACATAGGTAAAATAATACAACCAGAATTTAAAAAAAATCAAAATATAAATTGTAGTTTTTCAATGTTATCAATTATAATAAAAATAATTCTACTCTGATAAGTGATATACATCGTCGAATATCTTTGCACGAATAATAAAAATGTACTATATAAGTATTTACTGTACCTTTGGTGTGCATCTATATTTTACATTATAATGTGTTGCATATTTAATTTAATAAACATTAAATTTATTTATGTTAACATTGGAAACGGATTAAAAGGAACATAATTGTTGTATTGGTTAGGCCTAGGTAAATGTTTCAAGCAGCGGAACATGTTTTAGTAGCATTTTTTCTGGTATAGGGATAATATGAAATTTATATTTCAAGAAACAAAACACATTTTTTGTTGTATCAAACTGCATCCAACGTGTAACCACCATATAGTTTTAATTTTAACCTCATTTGTTCTGAGAATATTTATGATTTGAAGTAAAAATGATAAAAAAAAAATCACAAAATGCCATTGTTTTGTGAACAAATATTATTACGGGGGTGATATATTTACTCAATCGATTCCCGTTGATTCGCGCTATTCGCGTTTCACTGTCTTACAGAATGACGTTAATTTTTCCAGAGTGTCTGCATATCAGTGGGCATTGCCTATTGATGGAACCAGAAATAAAAATCTGAACACGAAGTAGAACACTATTTACAGTGCCCGCACGTGAATAGTTTCACATAATCGTATTATGTTCGGCCTTCCTAACATATACATATACACACATTTCACACACGTACATTGCACCTCGTGTCTGTAAATGTATATATATTTGTACATATAAATAATATATTATATATAAATACATACACACACGTATACGTACGTTGTACGCGTAGTCGGATATGTAGGCCGGGCACCCTTCAGTTTCTGCCGCCGCCGCCGCGCCACTAATGACATAATAATAACACACGGACGAGTACCTCCGTAATCATATGCGATTTGTCAGAGTCAACCCGCCGCCGACGGTGCATGCGGTATATACACCAAAACAACCCCCCTCGGTTTACTCCTCACCTCACATTCAACCCCTCCCTCGTGCTAGAGATACATATATATATATACATATACTTCGTCTACTGCCTTTACTCCTTCCCTCCACCCCGACACCACTTCTGTCGTCCTTGTATATATTTTGCGCTAAGCCCCCGTGTAATCCGATCGCTGATGGCGCGCTGTCGACGCGGCGGCCGTTTCAAATCCTCTAATTTTGTCGTCGAGTACCTACACGTAAACGCATGTATATATACTTTGATACTCACATAATACGTATAATAACATATAATGTACACACATAATTTAGTGCAGTATATATTAGTATTTCATTCCGAGGCATATGATTTGATTGAAAAGATAGAAAAAAATGTATAATTTTCCAAATTCTAGTTAGCAAATTGTACGTCTGAGACGCCTGCAGTGAAATTAACTATATTGTGTCGGTTTTAAATTATTTCACCTCCGTGATTGCTTTGGTAAACATTTTTACAGTAATATTTTTATTACGCTATCAATTCTGAATAAAAATAATTTCTATTTCGAATATTCCTTTGTATTCTTATCCTTTTGAACCCATTGCAAGTTACAGTTTCAGAATTTGTGCTTACAGTGTCACTGTTTTGAATGCGAGTGTTCATTCACAACAGCAATGGGTCATTATTTTAGAATGTCAACATACTATTGCAGATGTCTGTGAATATTTACGAAAAACGCAATCGTATCAGTATGTGAAAACTTAAAATCTTTGATAATGATAAATGTAACTATAACATATCTTTATGCTTTAGGCTGTTTATTAAAACGGTTTGAAACGATTAGAATAATGGTTAAGAAAAAATGCTAAAAAAAACCGTTTCTAGACATAACGTTGTTTTGTACCAGCGTAGGTGTAATGACGGTTACTGAATGCGTTTTGATTTCGGATAGGGAACAAAAAAGTATCACCATCTCGTTACATCTCGTAAACATTTTACCTATGCAAAACTCAGTAGTTATAGTACGCTGTAAGTTATAAGATAATCGTGTGAGCGCAAGAGCGGCAAAACGAGCGTGATGGAATTTGTGTTTTGCGGTCGCCGTCGCACTCTTGTTGTCTTTGTATTTATACACGCGCGCGTCGAGCTTGCCGCCTGCACCGTTGCGAGTTCAATCAATTTAACGGCATTGCACGATGACGGCGGTAGGGTCGAGTTAATTTGTAAGGGATAAATAGGCTGGATCGTCTACACCCCTAGGCTGGGTGCGTATTTTATGCGAGCGGGTAAGGGGTAGAGAGAAAGCGAACGAGATCGAAGAGAGTGAAAGATAGACAGAGAGCGAATGCGAGATAGAGAGAGAGGCAGAGTAAGGGGAAAGACAGAGTGTGTGTAAAACAGAGAGAGAGAGAGGGAAAGAGAGATAGAGAGAAGGAGTGAGGAAAAGGAGGTGGTTAGCATGAATGAATTTGACGACTAGCGAAGTTTCTTAGTTAACGGCGGCGGTGGCGGCACCCGGCGGCCCGGAACGAGCGTTCCGGCAGTGATTGATTATGTATCGGGGATGGCTAAAACCTATCGGAAAGGAAGGGGAAAGCCCTTATATATATTTAGGTAATACCTATGTATATATACTAACCAGTACCCCGGAAACCCTTCTTTGCGTCTCACACCCCCGCACCGGTTTTAAAGCGTCTAAACGCACCGATGCGTCTTTCGGCCACCAGTCACTTACACACACGCTTACACGTATCTACGTATGTGCACAGACCGAGCACGATCGAAGAGTTAAAAAATTAAACGCAATTTATAATAAATCGCTTTCGAGTTTTTTTGGCGTCGTTACACGTATTAAAAAAAAATATATATATATATAATGCATCGATGTTCTGACCAAAATACGTTGACTATACTGGGCGTTTGTGTTTCCGCTCTGCGATTTTTAACTACTCTAGATAAATACGTTTACCATTATAAACTATAACATAATATGTTATAGTTTATAATGGTAAACAAGTTGTATTAACTATTACACAGTTGTGCCACTGCAGCTATGGTAAAAGTTTAGATTGTTTTAAAATAATTTAGTTATATAGCCGAAAAATGTTGAAGACAAATCGAATAACTATCAATGAGATCGGTGTATATTCGGTACACCGATAGAGTATGTTACAAAAATGGAAATGTTTAGGAGAGCCAAATAACTGAATACAAAACATAAAAATCGGTGTATGTGCATGTTAAGTTGCGTTGCAATCAATTTTTGGACTACTTAATGTATTCTTTTTTGTATAAAATGCACCACAATGTGTTGGCAACACTGAGTGTTATTACATTTACGTAATAAAATGATTTTTGAAAATATTGTAACATATACCGATCTCATTGATAGGTCTTCAATTAAGAAACCTTCATAAGGGTAGAATTGTTGATAATTGTTGTGTATATTTTTTTCTTTCATTTCGGTTTAATACGTAAACTATACAATAAATAATTTTAAAAAATACATAAATATTTTTTTTTTCATAAATGTAATTTTCTTAACAATTAATTAAAAAAAATTAATAGAAAATCTAACATTTCTAAAAAATGTTTAAGCCTCATAATCCATGCAATCATAGGTGCAATACACTTCTTGCTCATTCCGGTACGTCTGATACTGGCTGGAGTGGCTTTCGTTGGTACTTATAACCTAGAAAAGAATAGGATATTAACATATTTATACAATGTACAAGTACAATTATAATTGATGGCTGTGCGTATAATCTATTATTTCGTAGAAGCATGTGAGTTATAGGAAAATGTTTCTTTTTTTTACCATGTTATTTTGCCCCATCCCTCCGCTGCTGATTTGCTTATCGAACAACATTCTCCAGTTTTTTGGTTCGTCGTCTAATGGAAGTTGAAATGAAAAAATAAATAAATAAATAAATAAATAAATAAAACGTAAACACGTAAGAAAAAAAAACTCTGCAATAGTTTAACCTCTGGTGTATTATTAATATACACGGTTTACATGGTGCTTTGTGTACATAACACACAAACACATAACCTCTTTGGTAAACACTATCCTCGGAAGCGACAATATTGTTATACCTATAGCTCGGGCACTGTATATTCGGCATCGCGTACACGTACCGTATATTTATGTAATGCGTAACATTATATGACTGCCACACGCGAATCATTCATTAGTCGACAACAACGCGAACGTATACAAACGACACCGAAATAAATATTATTATTATTATTTTTTTTTTCACTTTTATAATAATATAATAAAATATATGGCTGCTGCAACCCTTTTCCTCAATTTTCGCGTACACTTTTCCCCTGCCGACCGAGGTGACTGACTCCATGTCGTCGCCGCCGTCTCCGGACACCACTCGTGGTCACATTGTTTCGTTGTGTGTGCGTGTGTATGTGATTTGTGACTTCTAATAACAGTGTACAATACCTAATAATAATGCTTTTATTAATATATAAATATATATGTACATGTACTTACGTGTATATGCGCGATTTGGCATCCGTTCAACCGTAACATTATTTTAATTATTATTTTTTTTCCGTTGTTTTGCGACAACACACTCACCACCCACGCGCACGAAGTCACGGTAACGTAAACATTTTCCCGTCATAGTATTATATTATCATTATCATTATTATTATTATTATTGTTATTATTTTATTCCGTCAAACTTATTATTATTATTATTATTACATGGTATATCGATATATTATATACACCTACACGTCCCATCCGTGTCGTCGACACGGATGGGACGCTGCTAGGTGTACTCTACTACTTTCGCCTTCCTACCATCGTAATAATAATAATACATCACTAAGTTTGACGGAAACACACATTCACGATAATTGATAAATTAATTAATAAATAAATAAATTCGGTGGATAAATATGGTGGGTTCGGTAGGTTTTCCGTAGTTAAAAACGTATTTAGCTTAATTTTTATATTTCATTTGAACGTACTAAAGTTTTACATGGTGATTTTTTGTGTGTTGCATGTCGACTCGAACGCGTAGTCTTAGTCTTCTCAACTTTACTGAATTGTTTGATGTAAAAGGTATAGATGTAGAATTTACTCGTAAAAAATTGTCGGTAAATTTACCGGTACAATTTACGTAAAATGCAGTAAATTTTGAAAAACAAAATTTTAGGTGTAATTTTTTTTCAATTTTCAAATAATGCTTAAAAACTAAATTTCTTATCTTCTTCAAGTGTTTATGAACTATTCAAATGTTGGAAGAATATTTATATAAGAAAAGTTGTCTAATGTATACTTTGGTACTTTTGTACATTCTTTTTTTATATGTATTGCTATTCTGGTGACATTTTCCTTGTATGGTTTGTTACAATATTTACATAAATACTTGTCACCATGTTTTATGTAGCATTTATTTTTTATTACTTTTGGTTTCATCTTTGTTATACTTACTTGTGTTATAAAATAATTTTCAAAAAATATATTTATATAAATAATATAATTCACATAATAACACTAATAACACTGATAGTGATAACCGACAATTAATTTTAAAACTAGGGAATAAATAACGACAATATTAATCATGCTTCTTCTTGCATGTTTAATACAGTGTAAGCGTAAACTTATAACTGTGTAAGTGTGTTGTGTGAAACAACTAACAGTCACATAGAACAAGTAACGACAGAACGAGAATATGGTCAGTGTTTACTTTTAAATTAATGTATAAATAGATAATAAACTAAAATATAGTGTTTGCATTTTATTGACGTATTCACGTATTGGATACACTGGCTTTGAGTAAAACCGTTGATTATAAACACTAGTATTTATAATAATCTATGATAAAATTTATCCCGCTTGTAAAAACATTGGAAATGAGAGGTCCCTCAACTTTTTTCAACGGTAAAAAAAATTTACGTAAATTTACTTTTGCCCATAAATTTTACTTGGTAAATTTACCGTGCTCACATCTCTAGTAAAAGGTGAACGGATATCATATAGTTCGTAACAGTATTAAGCACAAGTCACTTGTTTTCGACGGTATGCGTAGAACTTTTATTTTCGATCCCGAAGCCCCTATACGGAGTATTACTTACTGCTGTCGGAACGTCTGCAATGTTTGCATTAAACTACTGACCATCAAAATAAAGCAACACATCTATACTCTTTTTCAAATTGCTAATCGATAACGTTAAATGTGTTTTCGTACTATCGCCCTACATCAGGGGTCGCTAACCTTTTCAAACGAGTGAGCTACATCCGACATTTTAAGTATCTGATAATCGACTATTGATCGCCTTATTGTTTCTTCGTAATAACAACAATAATCTAACATTTTAAGTGTACATGAGAAAAGCAGAAAAAAAAAAAAAAATGTAAATTTATCAATGTATAGTACTTGCATTGGTTCTCTGCAAAACCAATGCCAAACATTTTTTGTTACGATCGACGATCTAAAATCGAAGAACGCATTCCTAATATTAAATTGACCGCCAGCATACAAACATGCTTGGTGTAAATCTTGCGTTTAATAATGGCCGGTAAAACGGAGGAGAAAACTGCGAGTTAATTTATTATTCTCGTGGTTTTATCACCTGACGAAAACTCGTAAAAACTTACACATCACATTAGCGTAATGTCGAACCGCTGTTGGCGGACTGCGGGGCAGAAACCGCGTTCAACAGGTTCCGGGCAGCTATCGCGGGGAGGCGGCCAGAAAAAAAGGCCGAATCGTGGTGGCCGCCCGTCACCTCTCCGCGAGACGCGCGGCGTGCCGACACGTACCTACCGCGGCTGCCCAAACGTTTATACACAGCACACTGATACACAACAACGCGGGTAGGGTTCATCATATATCTATATTTGTATGTACGTATATAGCAGCGCTAGTGTATTATATTTGTAGACTTGACGCGCGCGGGCACTTTGAGTGAAAGTTTGGGAAGGTAAGCACGTGTACGCGGCGCGAGCGGGTGTGGTGTCGGGTGTTTATTGTTTGTCGGTGTGTATAACAAGCCCATACACGAATCGCACAGATAGAGCGCGGGGGTGTGAAGACAAATGGTCAAAGAGAAAAAACTGTCCATTTTTCACGGTTTTTGCCCCCCTCGTGTTTACTTCCAGTTCTCGTCTATTTTTTCTCTACAACCCCCTCCCCCCACTTGTTTCACAGGTCTCTTTCCCGATCTTACCACTCTTCGCAGCCATACACACACGCACACACACACACGCACACACACACGCACACACACACACATACTCACACACACACTTATATATATATGTATTATGTGTGAGTACCGAAGGAAGCGGTTGATGATGTCAATTTTTCATCCGTCCACGCGAGCCGCAAACTTTTGTTTTTCTCAGCGTTTCACCTACCCTCGGCCACCGAGCGATCGGACGCGCGAAAATGAAATCATTATTGTTCTGCGAGGGCCATGGGTAGGGCGCGTGTATAAAGTCTTCCGATGTGCGTCCGTGTATGATCGTGTATGATGTACAGTCGTGTATTATAAAAGTATAAAGAAATATTTTTGAATGAAAAAAAAGCGGTTCGATATTATTTTTAAATAATCGATAAAAATAAAAATGATATAACGTTATATGATTCAGATGTTAGCACTTTGTTTATTAACATGTATACGATATGCGACATAACACGCATTTTTTTCATTTCGAAATACGACAATTCACATAATATTTGTTCGTGTATAAACAAAAAAATGCTCTAAAAAAATTTAAGCAGGTAAAACATTTTGATGTGTTCACGTGAACTAAAAATTACAATTTAATGGCATTTTTATTTAGTATTTAAAAGAAAAATAATCGTTGTCGGCTGTATGTTATTAAAGTTGTTCTCAAGTGGATTTTTCATTTTTTTTAGGATTAATATTTTTCAATTCAGTTGGTGGGCGTGATTAGAATATGTATACAACCAAAACTAAAAATTGTTAGAATTTCGCTTAACAGAAAAGAGGTGGTAACAAATAGTTACTATATTTTCTCTTCGAAGTACAACGATGACTGGAAATCATAATGAACTTATATATTTGTTGTAAAAGTCATTAAATCAATCTCTAATTTATGGTTATTGTAACTATGCCCGTAACACTATTATTATATATAAATTATTCTGAGGGTCTTTTAATTTAATTTTTTTTTTTTTTTGTGTGTGTGAAATGAATTTAATCCAAAGGGTGCAAGATGGAGTAGGGCAGTATCTAAATTATCGGATGAGGGAGGCCATTTATTCCGCTCTGCAGAAGTTACGCTCGATGTAGTAATTATTGATTTTTTTTTTTAATATTTGTGTTTTCTGCTGTTCTTATTTACTAAAATTGATTATTATAAATGTTTTCGTTAAATATATATATATATATATATACTTATATACATTACGTATTTAAAATCAAAGTAAACAGTTCTGTTTAACTTCCTGCCTAATAATTATAAATATAAGATTAGCAAACTTACCGTTTGTAATATTAATCGGATTTAAATATTAACGATTAGAAAATGAACGGGACGTTTATATCAATCGTTAGAATTTTTATTATTATTAAAAAATATATATATATTTATTTGTACCAAATGTACAAAAAATTAAATGTTTTTTTTTTCGCTGCCATTTTTTTCCCCCTTTAGACAGTTAGTGAATTTAACACCACGCGTTTTCGGCATGAGCTATTTGTAAGGTTATTATAGCTAGGGAATTTCTGCAACCGTGGCAAAATCGAACCCATTAACCGTTGATAGGATATAGTTTTACCGACATCTCTACTATAATACGACCAACACAGGTCGGTGTACACAAGCGAAGTGTATAGACAAGAGTCGTAGTATTAAAGACGTGTTTTTCAACGCATAAGTACAATGCGCAAAAACGTTTTATAAAAAAAATCCTGTTTTCACACAGTTCCCTTTGAGTACGATATTGTTATGTGTAAAACAGATATGAATGTAATGCGTTGTGAGAAGGGTGTCGTCGAAACACCGAAAACGATCGTTATCACCGTACGAGATAATCCGCTGAAAAATCATAAAAACATAAAAAAAAAAAAAAAACAAAAAAACGAAAGCCAAATCGTTGACATCACGGCATAGCAAACGTGCTATGCGTCCGTCGGATTTAACGCTACGGGTAAAAGCAATATTATTGTACCTCACGTGTACAACTGTTCGGAGATATCGATTACGTGCTCGTGCGTGTGTACATGTACAGGGACCACGGCCGGAGATGATGGCGCACGGAGTTCGCGGACGTTGACGGATGTGCAACAGAGTGACACAGCCAAAAGGACTCGCCCCTCAGCAGCGGTGGCGATTGAGACGAAAACCCGTCCAGTCATCGACTAAGCTCGGAAGTAGTGCAGCAGCAGGATGCGCCGAAATCCTGAAACACTCGGATCAAAACGATGTTATCATTTACACGTCACCATCAAAGCCGCCACCGCCACCGCCGTGTAATAACAGTGACGTTGCAATGCAACGCGGTAAATACGTATAATCACGGATGGTCTGCAGCGGGACATCTCATTTTCGATCCTCCGGTCGTATGTTGGCGGGCCGCTCTATCGTCATCGACATCGCGCAGAGTTTTATCCGTTTCCGACACTCGGAAAGTGGACTGCACAACGCGTTTTTATTGTTCGCAATTACGCCGTATTTGTACTGCACATTTCGTACAGGTGATTTTATTCTACGATCATGCAACGTAACTTGCTTCTAGAGCAAAATAATACGTTTCGGTACAGCGATTCGAGCGTATTTAAACGAATGGGTATTTATTAGAAAATTACAAAAAAAAAATTAGTTTTTCCCGACGTCGTCATTTTGTACTTCGACGTTTTCAGGTGTCCACTTCGACTGGCAATCGTTGTTCTCTTGGATTTCATCGAAATACATATGTGTACGCATATTCGCCGCACATACCAACCGAGTAAGCGTTTTTCTTGAGGTCAAGAGGTTACAAAACAAACCGGGTAATCATAATAACGTAAATTGCATTTGGCGATTGATAATAATAATCAGACTAGAGAGATTGTGTCAAGGATGACATTTCTGCGTGTTCCACTCGATTTAAAAACACTATCGCATTTTATGATTCCGTCCCGTTAAATAAAAATAATAACGTAAGCCTGTACCGTATACATGATACAATACGGTGCACGTGTATATTTCTAGTAACAAGGTTTTTACGATTAAACGAAACGAATAGTATATTTGTAATTGTCGAAATTGCTCTGTGTTCTAAATGAGTAATTCTCTCTCCCCCCACTGTCCATAAAGCGTCCATCAGTTTATAGTCGTATCTGTTGGATCGGTTTATCTAAGCAGAAAGATACTGCATAACGTATTGTATAAAATTTTAGTGTAACGCACGCGGATAATATTAGCTGAAAAGTGCCCAATTATAAGTATTCAAAAAAAACACGACATCGTCGGAATCTCAACAAAAAGTTACGTTTCGTTTTTCTAATGATATAATAACACTATGAACATAGGTATACGTATTAAACACGTATTGTATATCAAAATAATACGAATTCTGAGGACATATTTTTTTTCACAAATTGTACTCTGAGATATAATTGAATTAGAAATAGAAAAAACCCCTCTCATCCTCGTCGTCTCTTGGGGCTCGTCGAAAATGTACGTACCACCGCTGCAGCGGTATATTTTTACATGTTCATACACGTTGTATTATGGTGGAGATGATGAGAATTTCCTCATTTGTATATTACACCACCGTCATCCGTGACGATAGGTCATATTAAACGCGACGTGTTACATACATATAGGCGTACACAGGCCTATGTATACGTGCACACGCACACAGGCATAGCCGTATGTATAATATAGTATGTGTACATTATATATGTATATAAATACGTATAAAAGCGGCGTAAAAGGTTTTTAAAAGGAAAAGAAAAGGGCTTCCTGGTCGACGACGGCGGCGACGGCGGTGTATACGCATACATACATAACAAGCTACCTCGTGTTAAGTCGTATTCATGGGGATCTATGCGTGCACGTGTGTGTGTGTGTGTGTGCAGTTGCGGCGGCCCCCAAAACGGCAGCTACCACCGCAAACAGCCATCATTAATCAACGAATTTGCTGAGTCAACTCGTCTCTCTGTATGTACACTCTTTCTCTGTTGCGCGCGCGCGTATACTCTCTCCGTAGTTCTCTTTCACTCTACCTCGTGGCATCACCATCGTTGCCGTCGTCGTTGTATTATATCCTCTGACCGTTCTCTTCAACGTTATATATATATATATATGTATAACGAAGCTTACGCGGGTTGCATTGGCGGTTTTCCACCCTTCTCCTTTCGTCATGATCGTTCACTTGCTGCGTGCACGCGCGTGTATTTTATTTAAAATTTTTTTTTTTTGCTGACTTTCTTCTCTATATTCAAATTTTAGATGTATATTTTTTACATCAACCATATACACCTATATACACTTACCCGTGACACGACGCGCACGCGTGAGTATATGGGAGTACAATAGAGTTTTATTTTGGTAAGTTCAGTGCAAAACCGAAATAATATCTGACTTACATACAATATATACCTATTATATACGTCTCATATACATTAATTGTTATTTTAGTGCGTAAAACGATAGGTAATCGAATCTTTTAACTGCAATTGTATACGGTTTCAGTGTCTACTTTAATTTTCTCAAAACTACGTTATTTTATCATATAATATTAATCCGTACAAACGTGTATATAGAATACATTTATTTTTTTAAGTTTTCTATAATTGATTGAAAAATCCTAAGCGATCGATAAAAATTAAAAATAATGTGTGTTTTCAGAATTTGATTTCAATTTTTTGGCACAAAGAAAATATACATAGTTTGCACACTTGTACGGGTGCACCGAATTTGACCTTCATCCGCTGCTGTTTTATTCTCGAGGCTTAAATTCACGTACACTCATGTATACACACACACACACGAGCTAACATACACTAACAGTCCAAGATTTATATTGTAGGCCAACATATATTATACGACTTATACTTCGATATTATTTTCTATAGGTACGCGTCAGTTTTTTATATTACTAGTTGTACGGTCGAACGTGTATGTATACAACTGTGTTTTTTTCTTCTTCGAAAGTCCGAGAGGAGGGAGGCCTTGATGTTTACCGATGGCCACCGTAAACGGTTATTTTATTATTATTATTTTATTTTTTTTCTCCGTGAAAGGCATAGTGCAATGACATAGCAAATGCGAGTGAGCTGCAGACGAAAAAATGACGCACACACACACACATATCAACGAGAGTGTTGTCCATTGTATTTAGAACGATGTACGTTAAGAGACTTTGCGTTCACACATTTCGACCGCTACCGGTGTTCCAACAGCGTACGTACACAGATAAAAAATATATACTTGGCAAAAAAAAAAAAATAGAGTAATAGTAATAATAATGATAAACAAAATAAAATAAAGAAAATTCACTTATTGTTGTTAACACGTTTGCGTGTACCATCCAGATCTAGGTGCAATACATCATATAATACGCTTGTGTGCGCGCAGTGTATCACAATACACAGGTACACGTTCACGTGTATCGCGTGTTAATGAATCGCTATTATTATATTTATAAATTGTGAGAGACACGGAGGCAATGGAAAAAAGAAAAAAAAAAACCATCTCCGCGCTCCGGCCGAATACACTTACATGTAATTAGTACACGCGCTCGCGCATACGTGTACGTATTATAAATAATATATTGTGTACATCGGATTTTCATTAATAAAACACTCGTCGAGCGGCGCGTAGAACCTATCGAACTAATCGCGTTCGAAAGCCTACCCCGTCCGTCGCCCTCGCGGACGCGGTTCGTATGTATATTACAGACCGTCGTCGTTGCCGCCGCCGCCGCCGCCGAGAAGATTAATTTGTTTTTGTAATCGATTGCGTCTATACGTACATGCTCACACACGCGACCGACACTCTACCATCAGCAACCCTTGTAAAACCACACGTCTTCGGGGTTTTTTTTTTCACGTCCGGTGGACTACGGTAAAAAAATGTAAAAACGTAACGGCGAACGGACTGGGCACGACTAATAGGCAGACAATAGCGTTTAAACGTACGCTCTCCGTTAATATTTCCGAAAGCCGAATACGTTATCGGCGGCGAATTAAAATTCGTGTAAAAACTATTCTTGTTGAAAATAATAATAATAATCATCAACTTTTCGCTAATTTCGTTTACTTTATTGTTTTTTTACTTTGAAATCGACACGTTCAACGTACGTTTAAATATTTTTAACGCGTAAATACCTACCATACAACGATGCTTAAGTTTTACCGAAAATATTGAGTTGTTTTTTTTTCAACCGTCCAAAATTGGTATTTATTTTTATCGTGAAACGTTTATACTTCGGAAAGTTCGACTACAATTTTAATATTCTAGTAAAAAGATCATTGGGTATTAAATTTGATCGCACGCAAAATGTTTTATTATATTATATCATGCATATGTCCAAATTATGATTCTGGTGTAAGAAGACTCAAAATAATGTACAAAGTTTATTCGAACGATTCGCATTGTTCGTATAACTTTTGAATAATTAATCAGCTTGAAAACGATTAAATTCTACTAAACGAAAACCACCTAACGATAAAGTGTTTTAACGTATAAGATGCTGCGTACGCTCAACGTCTATCTATCGGCATTATATTTTACACTTATATAAATTACTTAGCTTTCATCTTGGGCCGAAAACATAGTTGAGCAGGAAATTCACACGGCTCAATTGACTGCTTAATTATCCATTAAATTGATCGAAACAAAAAAGTAAATTATTCATTCCGACAGATTATGGAAAGAAAATGATGCAGCATGTAATGCGCAAAGCCGCGGTTGTAGCGACGCATTTGTAAGCATGATATAACTTGTTGGCTTTTTCGCTGCAACACATAATTCATACATCGCAAACGTGACAATAATAATTTCCATACGTATTTTTATCTGTAATATATCTTCTGAAATTTTTATTATTTTAACGTTGAAAACTTGTATACAATTATAGAAAAACTTATATAGGATGATTATAAATTAACATTTGAAGAAAAATTCGTTCATATAATGGGTATAGTGAGAAACAGAGAGGACTATAGGCCATAATCATTTTAGACTTTATCCAATGCATTTTGTGCACTCCGTTAGTAATCAATATTCACTTTTTTATTCCAAAAAATGGATTCGAAACACATGCGTTGGTGGTAATGCATAAATATTTTTTTTTTTAATCGTGCACCGTTGTACAAAAGCAGCAGAACGATAAAACTCGTGACAAAACCATAAATCGTCGTATACTGTATAGTGTGTGTAATACGAAAGTCAATATATATATATGTGTTATACCTACTTACTTATATACCTTTATGTATTAAAAGTACATAATATAACGTTTATATATGTATGTATATTTTATATTTACAAAAAACGCGCATGCGTAAACAAACATGCTGTGGTGGTAGTTGATTGAATTGCCGCCAACATGTTTTGTCGTCGTCGTCATCAGTTTAATGTATTCAGATTTATTCCGCGCGCAGTAAAGAATACGAAAACGAAGGCAGGAAAAAAACTACTAACTTAAGCTTAAAAACTATCTTTCGGCGGGTAAAAAGCTATCTGTTGAATTTTCCAAACCGCCCCCGTTTCGTATGCAGATTAAGATTAGAAAAAGATTCTGTTTCCGCTCGAGTTGCGCGAGACCAGGCGGTCGCATTTACGGTGGTGGTTGCTTCTGCTTCTACATTTCGTTTTGTTTTTTTTCTGGTTTTTTTTTTTTTTTGTTACTTTCTTTCGTTTTTCTCGTACTAATTTCTTGATAATTCCGATCCCGTCGCGGAGGCAGGCAGGGATGAGATGCGATATAGAAGACGTGTGCCGTGTGCACACTGTATAAACTTTGCGCAATGGGTGAGCGGGCGTTGGTGGACCGGGAAGTTTACCGAGAGGAAATGAAAAACAATAAAGTAGACGTATCGCGAGGAAGGAGAAAAAACTTTGTATCTCGGCGGCAAACTCGAAATATTTACTTTTTTTTCTTGCTGCGTTTAAGACGAAAAAAAAATACCCCCGAGGAGATTAACGACGATACCGCGGTTGTTTTATTGTGTGTTTATATATATATATCGCTGCGTGGTGTTATCTATCTCGTAAGAGTTCTATCCATGCAAATATGCGGTACCGAGCAATTAGTATACGTATTCTGTACACATGTATAATATGCGCCACGACGCTGGTTTTTACAAATACGTAAACAAAACATTCCTCGTCGTATCGTTTTCACTGTTCGCTGCCGTTTTACCCGCGGCTTGAACGTATGCGCATAAATATTGTATGGACGCGCGGAGGGATAAGTACATAGTTATTTTATTAAACACGTCGCATTCGTGTAACTGCGCACAAAGGGATGGACAGCTTTGACCTTGCGAGCTGGCCAATTCATCGTGTCTTTTTTCACGTAGACTAATGTGTTTTTAGTTGTTTGGACAAATGAAAAATATTAAATTATCGAATGTGCGGTGTGCGATTGACGATAATATATTATACGTTTGTGCAGTACTACATAATATTATACAGTCAATACCGTGTTCACTCGATTTATATAAATTGGTTGCAATAAGCGGCCGTGTCGGTGTGCGGCGGTTGCGGTCTAGAAACACGATCACCGCTCGTCCAAACAAGGACCGGTCGTTATAAAGTCACAAATCACGTGTAATTATGAATGGCGATAAATAACTGGACGAAGATCTTTGGCCTTTTTTTTTTTATTTTAGTAAACTTTTATTTTATACAATATTCCATTTTGACTCCTAATGTGCTTTCGCCCTGTTGTTATGCAATTCGATGGACGAAACTCAAACGTATGCGATTAACTTGTCTGCGATTTTTGAAAATCCTTCTGGCACGGAAACAAATTTGTTTAACAAAAGAAAGGAAATTTTAGCAAATACGTATTCATAATAAATCATTATTCAATTGTACCCAATCAATATAAATTTAAATAAGATGTAGGTACTCGTGTAGCCTTCCAACGGGGAACTAAAATTTTGTGCCAAAATTTAGTACACGGTATGAGCAAAATGAACAATTGGTACAATGAATAATTGTAAATCCATTTCGGGAGTTCGAAAATCATAGCCAACTTTTGGCACAAGCTCCACGTTGAGATTGCACGGTGACTGTACATGATTGTCGCTACCGATTTAAATGTAAACCAACTGAGTAAACAATAGTTGAAACATTCTATTTTATGAATTTTAAAAATTGATTTATTTCCTAGTATCGAAACACTGAAATATTTCCTTGTATCCAAGGACTAGGATTACACATAATTATAAGGACTTCAACCAGTGTTTAAAATCCTAACACAACCACGGGTATTGGAGTGTATTTGAGTACTGGAGTTCTAGACCCGAGGTCTAAATACTTCGTATCGTTACTTCGTACCCGCCTCGTTCCTACTGCTTCCTGCAGTCAGTTTTCACGGACGATTTCGGGTTCACTTTCGGCTGCGTACATACTGCTGCAGACGCGCAGTCGGCCTCACACGGTATGCACACGTATAATAATGACACATCGACGTCATTCGTACCGCACGTGTTGATAATGTCAAACGCGCAGCGAACGTTCCGTATACGTACACACGCGGTGCAGTCGCGCGGAAGTTCAAAAATGTCAGGCGGGCAATAAAAACGGTACACGGCTCATCAATTTTTTTATTTATTTTTTTTTGTGTTACATTTATTCTTCTTTTTCTTTTATTATTTATACACTTGTAAAATATTATACGTACGTACGCACGAGAGAACAAGGAAGAAAGGGAGGAAGGGAGAGAGAGACATAGAGAGGGAGACTCACGCGGCGACGGCGGAACGATTATAATATTCTTGTTCCGGTGAGCACTCCGGTCGACCGCGGTGGTGTACGACGACACTGCACTGCACCGCGACCAACTGCTGTTGCTGCTGCTGCTGCTGCTGCTGTTGTTGCTGCTGCTCCGTAGTGGGGACACTACACCGCTGCAAGGGTGGTGACGGCGACACACTCATAAGGTTAAGATTGGTCTCCGAGGAGAAATAATATATTATATTAAGCACCCGCGCACGTTCCGTGTGTGTATTTTTAACGTAGGTATACTTTTTCTCTCTTTCTCCGCTTAAGGTTGCGTGTTTACGTTCGGTTACCCCGTGCAAGTCCTTCTACCCTCATCCGCCCGTCGCCCCGTCGTTCGCTACCCCTCTTTCCGGCCGTCGCGACTTCGGCGGAACACGAGTAAGTAAGAATCGCGGGCGCGCGTTTGATTTACGAGCTACGCCGCCGCCGCAGCGCGTAGGCGTGTAACACGAGTCGAAATATCAAGTTGGCTTTTCACTCTTTTTTTTTCTCGTTTTTTTTTTTACGCGCATCTATGTATACACTAATATATTTTTTTTTCAAAACGTCTTGTTTTCAAGTGTTGCGTGTGTGTGTGTGCGCACGATAAAAGCTCCGCCGCGGTTATACGATTTATGTCGTACGTTACGACACACGCGGTCTCTCGTACACGGGCAACAGTTGGCATGACCG
>JASXSY010002912.1:0-30778 GCA_034509805.1 Sipha maydis
AAAAAATGAATAACCATTATTCTATACGATTATCATATTAGTGAACCTTTTTTTTATTTTATAACAGGTAAATTAAAAAAAAAAAAAATATTTGTAGGTACATAAGACTATCTTATTTCTAACAAAAATGAACGTAAAATATATATTTATTCAAAGAATACCATCTAAATCGTATAAAGTATAGATACATATTTTAAGGAATGCCAATTTATATTTTAATTTGTTTTTTTAACTTATTTGGTAAAAATTACAACAAAAAAACTGTATGTTTACGGAAAATATTAGATTAGAATAAACACATGAAAAAATTACAAGGATAGTTTATAATCATAAATCTTAACATCATTATTAATTCGTAAATATTTAATCATTGAGTTACTTATTTAATTATTGCATTATTAACTATAACATTACCATAGGTAATATAAATAATATCGCATACTGTAATTACCCCGTAAATTTGATACATTTGATTACTTTTCGTATAATAGCCTAACTTATCCATTATGTTACAACTTTTTTGGTATAATAATTGATTGACTACAATAAATAACAATATAAAATCATTAGCTATGTTGTTAACATTGTTTTAGAACTAATGAAATATTGTTTGTTAAATTTTACTCATAAAAATAATACTTACGGTTAAGTGCTAATAGAGATTAATACACCTACAATATTCCTATAAATACTGCATTTATATTTATGTTGAGTAATAGATTTTTATTAGATAAATATAATTAAAATAATAATATTAAATATTAAATATTAAGAGATAGTAATACTCGTATATAGATTATATACCATTAAAATATATTATAAGCTTCGAATTACGTTTAGAAAATTATTAAAATTGTTACTTATTTCAAAATGTATTAAAGCTTTTAGAACTTCCATACATTTGAATCCCAAATACGATTATGATATTGATATTTTTGGCGTTCTTATTTAGAACATTAATTTAGAATAATGGCCGGTCATCATATAGAATGCGTTTGGTCAGATCGGAACTCATTCGTTCATACCATGTTATTTTCTTTGAATGTTCCAATCAATACAGCTTCGGCCAATACATTTTATTTAAGTTTAATATTTATTTTTATCATAAAAAAATCTAAAAAAAATGTAAAATAATGAGTAAATAAATATATATTTTACCATTTTATTATCCTATACAGTAAATAAAGATGTTTACTATAGTTAAATTGAAATGTATTATTAATAAAATGAAACAAATATTTATAATATTATTGCACTTTTGATCACCCGTATCAATGATTTTTTCGTACAAATAAACTCAATTTATTATGTCCATGTATAATATTATAATACACGTATCATAAAGTTTGTATCAAATAGCTATATGACACATAATAACTATGATTATTGAATTATTTTTATTATTTATTAAAATTTTGTATTTCATGATGGTTTATATTGATGCCAATTATATTGTATATTAATAATTAATGTTTATGGATTTAGTCATCCTTATGATATTTACGACTCATTAAAGAATAAACCTCTAGAAAAATAAATAATAATTATGTTCCGCGCATAAAACATTGTACCCGTCAATATTATTCCTAAAACCAATGTAAATAATAGTTAATAGTTTATCGAGTAAAGTATATTTACTTAGTTTAAATTTTTTCTGAACAAAAAGTTATACAATATTAATAAAAAAATATATTTATTTAGCTAATTGGATACTAATTAATAATTAAGGCGTTGAGTGCAGTAACAGAATAACCCACAATCTATATTTGAGTTAATGGCACAAATAACAACTATACACCATAAAATTCAATTTACAAACGGTCAAAGCCACTTTCGATAAATATTCACCACATAGCAGTAAAAAAAAACCATTTTTGCATTTTTAATTATAAATAATTAAAACAACAAGAATATAATGTATTTTGCATTTATCTCGATATGATTAATGAAGGGTTAGTCCATTACCTCACTAAACGCTTCAATTTAGAATTTAGTTAACATACAATTTAAAGGAGTTATGGTATGATACGTGCACACAAAATTGTAAGAAGTGAAATTTTAACATTATTGCGTATCAAAATTATATAAAATTACTCGTGTTTAGATTTTAATGTAACAGTATTGTTTATCGTAAAAAAATTATTAATACCTTGAAACTTTTAAAATAATGTAACTAAAATATAAAAAATAATTGTTTTTGAGTGTCATAAAAATAATTCAATTTTGTATTTCATAAGCATAATGTTTTAAATTAAACATTCTTTTTTTAAAAAAATATGCTTGGTAAATTGGTTTTATACGAAAACAAGAAAAAACAGAATGTTTGTTAATAGATTTTTAATTCAAGTACTATTAAGTATACTAATCATTTTACTCAAATTTAAAAATATGTTAAAATAATAAACATTTTTAAAACATACAATAGGTACATAAATTCTTTATTTTTTTCAAATCAAAAAATTTAATTATCAATAAAATAAATAAAAATTCAAATAAAAAAAAATTATTTTGTAATACTTTAGTTTAATATTAGATTTGCAATTTTATAATTGCAATTTTTAATGTTAATTCTAAGAAATAAAGATTTAAATTTTGTACTTTACATTAACAAAAATGTTAATAAAAAGCTATTTACAAAGTTGAATTTAGTTGATTGCTTTAAAAATATGATTGGAAATAAATTATAATGTATTATTACAGGTATAACTATATGGATAGTTATTAAAAAATGGTCAACCAAATGTATTCAAGTATAAAAATTGGAAAACACTAAATAAAACTTAGTTCTACATGAATTACGTTAGTTAAATTTTTGATTAGCAATAATGTTTTCGAAAGCTTATACGGTTTGTGACGTTCAAATAGAACGTGATCGGATGAGGAACATTCGTCGTAATTTCCGAAAAGTGCGCGATGTATAATATCAGTGTTTCATTGGCCCGTAGTGTACAATAACAACGGCAGTGACTACGTGAACGCGAGATGATAACATCGAAGGCAATTATTATGCCGCTGTATATTAACGGTCGCGGGAACTTTCGCGTGCGAACGAAAACGTTTTAGGAAACGCAAACGTGTACGAAGGCTAGGAGCACGTGATGATTTATAAAAAGTCAAACGTATAATTTAACCAAACATTATTGTAACGCAACCGAAACAGTTCGTCATGAATAGGTGTAATCTGCAGTAATGCATTAACAGTGTGCAGGGGAGGAGGGGGTGAAGGGCAATTTACCCTACATTAAAGTATTTTATGAGTGGCGGTGAAGTTTAAAAATAATACATTCTTTAATATCTTAAATTATTGAAGTATATGAAATTAAAATATCAAAATAAAGCTATTATTTAATTCATTAAAAATGTTTTTATTTTATTTTTTCCGTTATTTGGTTATAAGTAGGACTCGGATTTATATGTAAACACATATTTTTACTGTGACATGATAAATTAATTTAAGTAAGTGATAAATTCGTTTCTAGTGATTTTCAATAAAACGAACTATATTTGATTTTACATATTTTTATATATTTCGCCATAATTACACATTTTTATAAATTTCTCAATAATTCCATTTTTTCCTACATATTTTGACACTTTGTTAGAATACGATTATTATTACACAATTGTATTTCTCAAATATATTTTCTTATTGGTATTTCCTCCTTTATCTAAAATATTGTAGAAGAAATAGTAAAAAAAACGTCAAAAAGTACAATGAAAAATTGGCGAAATTATAAATACCAAAGTAAGAAATATTCTATAAAAAAATTCTGGTTTTGCACAAATGAAAGCTATCAAAAGTATTCTCACTCATCATTTTTCTAAAGTTTCATTGGATGTAGAACTTACTCCATCAGACATGGTCAAAATGTAATATTGTCATGCACTAACATCAGTGGAAGTCGAAAGATCATTTAGTCATTATAAGGCAGTTTTAAGACCAAATCGAAGATCTTTTGAATTAAAAAATTAAAAAATGCTTGTTATCATAAATTGTAATCAAGATAATTACTATATTTTTCTTAGTTTTTTGTATTTTAATTTTATAATTTTTAATACATTTTTTTAATAATATTACTATTTAAAATATAATTAGTTTCATTAGGAATTCATGTGGATATATTATATTAAATATTAATATAAAAAACATATTAGTAAAATACATATTTTGAATATTTTAGCAAATATTTATGTACATATTTTGGTTTCATAAATATATAGAAATCCGAGCCTTAGTTATAAGACTCACTTCGTGCTGATTCCAAAGTGAGGTTTATTAGGTTTGCAGTCGTAGACACCTTCTTTCTTTTCTTTTGGATCATTTTTTTGAATAATTATTATAACAATTCTTAGAATAACTATTCTTCAACATACCAAGGGACGAAAAACAATTTTTCATTAAATCAACCCTTGAAGCACCTCTGGATGTAATACACGCGTTGTAATGTTACGCACATGGAACGATGGATGATCCGTTTTCGCGGGGAGAAAAAATCTACACGTAGACAGGCAGTCGAAGCAACGGCGTTCGATGTGGCGTCGTGCGCGTATTGCGCGGGTATTTTCTAAAATTCTCCGGGCACGCGTTAACCAATACGTTTTTGTAAAATAACGACTTTTAACGTACGTTTTCAGAGCCAGTCCCTCCTGTCCCCCTCCCCTCATAACATGATTGCATGACCCGATTTCAGCAGTGGCGTAACACACACACACACACACACACGCGTACTAACCTATCAGGACGAGTGTGTTTCCTTCCGACTCTCATTAACCCCCGCGCGCCCTCCGGCGCAACTGTTGAACCCCTCGTCGCCACCAGTGGTAGGGAGAGTCTCTCGTCCGCAACAACATAATGTTATAACAAAAGGAACACGCGCAGCTGCAGAGGCGCATAATATTTTGTAACGACGTTATTGCGAGCGCGGCGACGACCGTTGACCGAAGGATTTTTGCCGCCACCGCCGCCGACGTTGCCGGAGCGCCCCGCGCGTCTACCGGCTAGTGGTGGTCTGGCAGATAACATTGGACGTCATAGCGGTAAAAATTACAAGTAGTAAAACGTTCATTTAATGTCGGTACTATAAACTTCAAACAATAATAATGTGACGCGTATATCATTAATTTACGTGTACGAGTTGTGACGTACGCTCGATATTATACTACCGTTATTATCATTATTATCGTTATTATTATTATTATTATTATTATTATTATTACTATCGTTATTATTATTATCGTTATTATAATTATTATTATTATTATTATTATTATGCCGAGGCGAAAATTTCGCTTTTAGGAATAATAGTCTCCCGAAACACCACGGATGCAGTATAATACAGTACACCGTAGTCGCGCTAATTGCCTAATTAATTATTAAACTCGAACGTATAATAATTAACGTGCGCCCACCCAACAGCGGTGACGCAAATGAACCGGTGGTGGCGGAGTGGTGGGACCACTCGTCCCGTTACCCGCGCGGTGTTTAGGGACAGAATGCGACGCGGCAACATTAGGATAACAGCGATACGCAGCGCAGGCTCGCTTGTGGCACGCGTCCGAAACAAACCGAAACCACAACGTCCCGCTACGACCGGCTCACACTTGACGGCAGCTGAGGAACGCATACACATTTAGCATGCGCAACGCGATCTGCGCCGGTCTTTTCGCCAAACATTATTTTCGTTGCTGCCGAGTTCGTACAACGATGACGACCGTGTGACATCAACATCGCGCGTTGTACTCATCGGTTTTCCGCACAGATCCTTTGCTTCCCGGACACGATATAACGCATCCGTATCCGGCCGGCGAAAATGTTTTGTGAGCAACCGCGTCTGCAGGGCTTTTCGCGAATTATAAAGTAATTGTCGGTGCACGAGTTTTTGTGCGGAGATGCGTTCGGAAATTGCAGAAAACGATTTCCCACCGAGACTCGTATCCTCGGTTAACAATCGATTTTGTGGGCGAAAAATCAAAGGGTTTTCGTATATATACATTTATGTATATATTATTGTATACATATATGTATACAATAATATATACATAAATGTGTGTGTGTGTGTGTGTAATCATTCAATGGCTCCATCAGTACATACAAAAAAAAATATATATGTGTATATATTTGAACACACACGTATATATTTACATCCTTACACATACACAGGGTGTCGCACCGATATACTCACAGATTTCAACCCTCCCCCACCCGATACTAAAAATGTTTGAATTGCGTTTTCCTCATCGATCTGTTTGTCTGGATATCGTAGCTTTGGTTATATTTTATTATTATTATTATTATTTTTTGTTTTGCACGAACGAAAAAAGACAATTAGCGAAAATGAACCGCTAAGCGAAATAGCGATAATCGAACGTACAAGATACGTCGCAATTAAAATAATGCGGGACACCCTGTACGATACCTTTAGTCGCATTACTATATTACGTGCACTCTACGCGCGGCCGTTTGCAGCTGTCCCCGGTGACGGCGGCAGCCGCAGCGGTCGCGTGCCCAAACATCTGCCCCCCGTGCGCGGCTCACAACAACACATGGCCCGCCTCCCGCCCGTCGTCGTCAAAACACAACTGGTTGCCGTCGGCCCAGTCAAACGTCGTCGCCGTCACCGTTCGAGCACACGCGCGCGCGCGCCTTCAGAATACTCGCCCGTTAACCGTGCACCGTGAGAAACAAGTCGTCAGGAAACGGACGCGAAGGACCCGAAGTCTTTTCCAGGACGTCCAGTGATTATATGACAATATATTGGATTCGCGTGTAACAAATAAAACAGGTCAGTGGCGCGCGCGAATAACGACAAATTTTAGTTTTACCACCGAGATCGTACATGTTTATGGCAGCGAAACGATTGTTATGAGAATCGACAAAAAATTTCATACGTTATCAATAACCACCGGAAGGGGACAAGTCCGCTTTTCATATTTTTTAAGAGCGATGTTCGCCCTATCTGTTATTAAGCATAATTTTCGGCGTACTATTTCTGACCGTTGGATGTGTACCGTTTCTGCACGTTACGTATTTTACGTGTGTTCAGCACGAATCGACAATAAAATCAAAATCGATAACAATGGACCCCTTTCTGTGATGAGTGATTCACAAAGTAAATAAAAAATGAATTCGAACAACGTTTACGTGTGCGCCTTCGATGCGGATACGACTGTCACGCATGTTTGGCCTCGGTGGATTTTGTTTTGCGTCCCACACGATATGAAGGCAGCGCGGGGAATGTGGGAATGTCGGTACAGAGTTTTCCGTTACATTTTTAACGGACTTTCGTGACAGTTTTTTCTAAGTTAGAATACGCGCTCCAATGTACGGAAAACGCAAAAAACTGATCATTGAAATGTGCGTACCGACACACACACATAATTTTCAACGTAAGTGGTTGACGAAACCATCTTGAATTTATTAAAAAAAATATCTTAACATCTTTCTTATTTTCTTTATTTATTGAAACTCAAAACGATAAATGTCTCTTGCGTGTACAAGACTCGGATAACGTATTAAAAGTATTTTTTTTTTTTACCGATAAAAAATTTCGCAGAGACAACTATTGGTTGCAATTATTATGAATGGATTTTGTAATTTATTAATTTACAACGTACTGGCATGATGTTAAATACATACATTTTTCGAATTTCGGTATTCACAAAATAGAGTTCTTTAAAACTGATTGAAAACATATTTTATATTTTCAAATAATTATACGAGAAATTGCAATCATGGAAACAAACATGAAATTGCATTTTTATAATTATCCACAAACGATTGATTATCTTACATTATATATTACAACAAAACGATTAATTGTTCATAAAAATTATTAAAAACGGTGGTTTTTATTTATAATTATTTTATTCACATATGATTAATTTTGATTCAACATTTTTTTAATAAAAATGTTACAATTTCCTGATTTACTTAAATATAGCATTTGTATTATTATTGGTATATAATTATACCGATAGACTGTATTCATATTTAATCACTTATAGTATTAATATTATTGTAATTTAAATCTTAATAATATAAATATTTTATGATATATATTATTAACGAAAAAAGCATTACCACTAAAACTACAGCTGTCATGACCGTATTTGATGCGTCCCTCTATCATATTCACCCCCATTTTGTTTATAAATATCTACCGTTATTTTGCTTAGAGAATGGTTAAAACTATAAAAACTAAAACGTTATTTGTAAGTGTTTCGATAGTTATTTATATGTGCAAGTTATGTTTACTCTAATGTTATTATTAATTTTTATTTTTATGATAGATTATTGAATGATTTATGGAATTAAAAATAATAATATGTATCAATTATTTAGTATATATAGTAGACCATAATGCTATTATACCCATTATAAAGTTTATCTTTATGCAATTCACAGGGCCGATGAGAGGGTAGGGGAGTGAGGGCTAGAGCCCCGGGACCCATATCTCTAAAAGGGCCCATCGTCTCAGCTTTTTATTCAAAATGATTTTATTATGTTATTACGTTGATTTTATTATGTTAGAACCAATTTAAACTATGTCCGAAAATGCTTAGTAAATATACAAAATTGTGTGGGATATGAACTATCTTAAAATTCGTTATCCTTTCTATACTGATAAACACTTGTCTGTCACGTTCTGCTCAATCGATAACATACGAAAATAATATAAGAAATGCGCTTCTCGCGTTGTCTGACATATTATTCTGAGAATATTTTCAATGAGAAGTTATAATATGATACATTATCTATACGAGCATCAATGTCACAATTTAATTTCATTGAAAATATTAAAAAAAAAAAAAAAAAAAATTAACTACATCCTGTCAATTCTTTTGTTCCGGCGAATGGAAGAAAGACAAAGTACTTTAAGAGTGCTTTCTGTATTAACCCAGAAACCAAAGAGGGTCGTTTTAATTTTCAACACAAGATTTTAATGAATATAGTTTTTATTACAATGTCTGATTTCGAATTACTAATTAGTACACACATAATATATTTTATTTTTTAATAATTCAATATAAATATAAATAAAATGCGTATACCTTTGGTACTACACATTCAAACTCTTTCGAAATGTTTATTATCATTTATTACATGTATAACCTCATTTTTTTATAAAGATTTTGTTATATACCTTATAATAATAAACTTAAAATGTGTGTTATTATTAATTTTACGGTACAATATTATCTTAGATATATTTCACTCTTCACTATTGGTACTGTTTTAAAATGTTATACCATTTTCTTTGAAAATCATGTTCTGTGTTTTTCTATGTTTCTATGTCTTCAATTATTATTTAAAAGTATGTAAAGGTATTGAAATATGTTATTCAAGTCCAAAATCCAACATTAAAACTGTCAATTTGATAAACAACAAACGTTTTATTAAAACATGTATACATCATAATATTATAATTTTAAAAATTATTTATTTAAAATATTTATGATACTCATTTCATAAAAAAAAAAAAAAATAAGAAGTTATAATTTTGATATATTCATAAATCATTATAAATAAACTATTATTTTAATTTTAAATGATTAAAATGATGAACCGATGATAGATAGTTAAACTTTTATATTATCTTAACTAGAACTATAAGTAAGGATTAGAATTTTGTTCACCATACAATTTAATCACATTGTTTTTTGAACAACTAACTACACAAACAACAGTTGTTTGTTTACTCATTTAAATAAATTGAAAAAGTAACGGAAATCCATTGTTTGCAGAGGTAAGGATAATGAAAGAAAATATTAAACAAAAAGTTTGTCATGAAATTAATCATTAGCAATAAATCCTGCCTGTCAATAAAATTACAAACAATCCACTTATTTGACTAAAATGTTTGCCCATCGTTAAAATAAATTATTCCAAACTTGCGTTTCAGATACTTTTTTTATTGAACGATTTATGAAATTAATTAAAAAAAAAGCCTTTGCTTCACAAATGTCAGTTTAATTTAGTTAAATGTATATCTAAAACAGTTCTTACGTAGTCCAATATATAACGTAGAATATTTTTCAATTAAAAATAAAATTAAAATGAGAATAATCTTCCAAACGATAAGCAAAATCAGAAAACATGTAAATTCATAAAAATATAAAATAATGCTACTACAAAATTCTATTAGAATTGTAATACTGTTATATTATTGGTTATTCTTATGATAGTTATTTATAATACTCATACAATCATAATATTTAAAAAATGATTACGTGAACATTTACTTAGCAAATTGATTTACGTTTAAGATTGTATAGTAGTCCATATTAATTCGTAAAATTACATAAGATGAACATTACTAAATTAAGTTAATTTATTGGACAATATATTTGAGTAAAAAAAAATGTAATTTCAACTGAATACAAAATGTCGATAAAATATTAATTTAATTATCATATTTTATTTTTGTTAAAACTGATGACTACATTTTATTTTTAAATAAAACTCAATACAAAAATTCAATGTCACAATAAAATAATGGAAATCAAAATAACTATGGAACATTGTTTTTAATTTAATTAGAAACAATTAAAATGATTTAATGACAAAAGTATCTTGCTTAATGTTGATAATAGACAAATGAGTTCTTGAACTGGAATTAATGAAAATTTAATTAAGACATAATTTTGTACCTCAAGATTATTATGATAAATCAAATACAATTTGGATCAAGATACTTAAGTATAATTGCAACTAAAAAATAGGAGAAATGTAGCTAGAGTAGAAAAATTAAATTTATTATTATCACCGGAATGCGTTTTTAGAAAAATAATGAATAGTGGTGTAAAAGCACCGTGGGAGGTTGCCACCAAAGCTTTAGATTGATTAATGAAAGGAACTTTACCAAACGCACTCTCTAACAGTTCACGCACACATGCACGCATACATATACTCACACAGCGATCACGAAGACTAAACATCAGAGGAAATTTCGCCTTTAGGCATATCTCTTAGAATGTACGAATATCTCCATAAGTTGTGGATTATAAGTATAAAGTCGGTTAGGATTTGTTGTTAGAGGTCAATTAATAAACGAATTTCTGAAAGTTAATAATACTGGGAATCACATATAGCAAATATAATTATGCTAATAATTCAATTGTCACATATTATAGTACTAATACGTGATTATTATTGAACGCGTAATATTGTTTCGCAGAAAACCGTATTGTTGTAACATTATTAACGTTTCCTAATAATGTTATTGACAAAATGATGATATTATTGAAATAGGGAACTAACCCGGTTGAAATATAAACTCGGTTTGCGTCAAGGGAAAACAATTTTGGACATAATATAGTATCGTATATACAGGGGTTGAACACGGAATTTTTCGTGTAACTTACGACGACCACGAGAAGATGTCATGGCCCACATCTGTAATCGCGCCTGTGAAAACCTGAGCGGACGAAATAATGTTTTATGCCCAACAAATACCTATTGTGTACACGGCGATAGAGTATCTAGGATTTTTCTACGGGTACCTATAAGGTGGAAATATATTAATACCCATGTATAATACATAATATGTGCACAAACACATGGTGCTTATGTTAAACAATTTATCAGATAGATGAATACTAATGTTTAGTTACCGATTACATTATTACATAACTCGTGTTAATTATTTTCATTCAGAATTGAATAGTACGCGAGATAAAATTTCGAAAAATCTTCCATTAAGAAAAACATCTACTGCGACCCGAAAATGTATGTTACCAGTACGAGGAGTGTATGTTGGAACACATACAACGAGGAAATATTTGATTTCACACCAAATAGTAGTATGTTATAATTACGTATTATTTTTATAGCCTGTCGATAATTCGTGTAAACAAGAACAGCGGCAGTCAACAGGTCTAACGCGCGGTCGATTTGCGAAGTCGCTCTTGATGCTGGGGGAGTAGAGAAAAGGTGATGCGAGCGAATATAAAAAAAAATAAAAATATTTAAAAAATTGACGTTGTCCGGTATTAATATAAAAAAATACCTTAAAAGCCACTGCTGCCACCGGACTTCGGGGAAACGACGATTAATGCCCGCTGATGGGCGTGCAAAAGGTACGGTCGGTAATGGTAGCCGCGGCGGATATCCATCATCGTTCGGGTCGCAACGCGGTCATGCGGGGAGCGCCTGCGTTCGCTGTAATTATCATTTTTCTTTTTATCGTTACTATTATGTATGTAAATACGTGTGCATGAATATAATTTTCTCTCCGTCGTCTTTGCCAACGTTTGCCTCCCGTTCAGCATTTTATCACGACGATAAATAACGTTTTCTGCGGTTTGTCAACGCTATGTCACGCGACGCTTCGATCCCACAAATCGACACTTATTTAATCGTAAATGTTCCAGTCCGGACCAACTGCGATGTAATATACGCGACGGCCAAGCGCACGTTTCAGTCATCCTTCATTAACCGCCGGGTCCGATTTGCGGAATTTACAACAAAATCGTTGTAGGGAAAGGTGCATTTTATTAATTTGTGTTCAGCAAAGCCGTAACTAGATTTTATTTTGAGGGAAGGTCTAAAATGTTTAGTAAATTTAAAAAATGTGTTAAGTAGAAGATTTATTATTATTTTTTTTTTTGTAAATATAAATGCCAAACGAAATAATAATAATAATAATGACCATTTGCAGTTGATCGGGACTGTATAATTCGGTATCCGAAAAAACGCATATTGTAATCCAAGCATAAATGATTTATAAAATATTGAAGATACTTCGGAGACGGGAGAACCGGACCTCATGGACCACCCTCTGATATGACATTAGCGTTTAGTGTAGAGACATATCCGTTTATAGATTGGATACTCGATGACGACTTTCCCATTAATTTTTCGTTAAGCAAGAATTAAAATATTATTAAAAAGTTTATGAATTCAATATATTTTGAAAATGACATATGTGTAAATATTATTATTTATCTGTTAGTTATTATTAAAAATTACATTATGTCCATTATTGATAAGAACCGATAAAATAATAATAAATGAAAAATAGAACTTCAACTAAGCAAGTATGTATAATTACATTTATAGATTTCTCAAAGGTTTTTCTTTTTTAATATAATGTTACAATAACAAATTAAAGTAATATTTTGAGTATATTTGACCGATCTAATGTAATAAAATAAGAAATTAATACCATAGGTATATACGGCGGAAACAATTTCAAGTTTTGTAGGGATTGGTTAAAGTAAAAATGTTTCAAACAGAAATACGAAAATAAAAGATAAAATAAATGAAAAAAATATATGAGTATATAACAACCGATACTATAAAAAATACGATAATAAGGTGAAAACCCTAGAATACCAGAAAAATTAAAAGGCTAAAAATATTTATTATGAAAATTTCTCAAACCCTCTGATTCATTAAAATCCAAAAAATATTATACAGGTTCAAAGCTAAAATTATTTCAGTAATTAATATTATATAACGATCAATAATGTGTTGACATTAAACTCGGCGGAGTATTAGAATTGAATTGTAATTTTCCATTAATTTTAAATAAAACTATATATTAGCTTTCATGTGTTTAAAGCAAAACGAGTTTACAGTTGTATCGCTAATTAGCAAGAAATGCAGTTATACAATTTGAAATTATTTTGAAATAATTCAATCGATGACGATCATATAAAAATGTTTATTGCTTGATATTGATCGAGGACATTCAATGTTATATTAGGTCCAAATTTGACCAAAAATGATAAATTATATTTTAAATTTATTTACACGTACATTTACGAGTAATTCATCACCACGTTTTGACACTTATCTTATATTATATTCTTAGGTACTTATTATATAATGATAGGCAAGTGAGTGGTGAATAAATCAAAAAAATAAATAAAACATTCCCACACCTACGTGTTACATGTATGTACCTATGTTTTTTTTTTTTTTTTTTAATGACTATTAAATTTGTTCGAAAATAATAAACCATAATACATGTTGTACCTATTGAATTTTACTCGTACATTAAATGTAATATAAAACGTAAATATAAATATAATTTCTGGACAGCAAATACTAATAACTTGTTGGCTGAAATAAGAAATAACTAACATTTTGTAATCATAATATTTCGATGATATGATAATCATTTTTAAGTGACGTGAAGATTACTGTTTGAACTATTTTCTCTAAACGGATTGTTTAATTTTTATTCATGAATTTTTTCAATCAAGTTTTTTTTTTTTTATCTAAATTGGGAAAATATATCTTTCGAATATTTTATACTACGTTATAATTATTTTCGATTGCAGTACAAGGAAGTTCATACAAATTGTCAAATGTCTATTTTACTGAAAGTTAATTATTACTGATAATTAAATCGAAAATCATCACATAAAACATAGAAAATTAAAAAAAAAAATTAAATAAAAATTATACACGAAAATTATACAGGTATGATGTAAGTCGACCAACACGCGTAAACTAAACTTTGACGCATTGCAATAGTTAGTAGTTTTTTATTCTGTATCTTTGAAAGACGATGCGAGTATCAATAGCATTTATTAAATATACGCACAGTATTTTGGTTTCCAGAAAATGTTTTAAACATTTCAGTAGGTATACGTTTAAAAGGCTTTTGTACCGAACATCACCTGAAGCGATTAAATATTAATAATTTTATGACCGTATGCGTTCGCGTACATCGCATACCGTTTATCGTAAACAGCAGTAATGATGAATTTAGGGATTTTGTAATTACAGTACTTTACTCGTTCGCGCGCGCACACACACACACACACACACACACACATCCAAGCTGTACGACTTCCGACAATTCCCAATTCCATCCGACCGATTCCTTCTCAGGTCTTACAAACCATATTCACAGTGTCTTTGGTCTCGTATACACACGCCCGTTCCGCAGTCGAAACCGTCGGCAGTGCTGTCAACAAACCTGACCGCGTTCTAAACGGACGATCACACGCGAACATTTATTTGACCGTTTTTCGCTCTTACAGCACGTCCAGCGGCCGGTCGCAAAGACAACATCGACGCAGTCATGTCGCGCGGTTACTACAACGGCGGTTACAACAACATGTGCGAGGTGGACCACAGGTATGAGGAGATACCGGACATCGACCCGTCGATGGACTTCATGCAGATGGACGACACGTCCACGTCGTTCTACTACATGGAGTCGCCCACCCGGTTGCGCAGACCGTCCGTCGACACGGCGGACCCGGCGGAACGGTCGTTGCTGTTGCGCGCCCAACAGCACAACCACTATCAACAGTTGCAGCAGTTCAACAGCAGCGCGCCGCCGCCGGCCAGGGCGAGACGCCATACGCCGCCGCCGCCATCGTCTTCCAACGGCAGAACGGTGGCCGCGGTCACGCCGTGCAAGGCCAGGCGCCGGTTGGACGTGTACGGCACCGGTTGCACGGTCAGTCTGCCGACCACGCCGTCCGGCGGCGGCAGCGGCGGCGTCCGGTCGTCCGACGTATTCGCACCGATGACGGCGCAGACAGCGGCCTCCAACGCGTTCGCTGCCAACAAACCGGCGGCCACGGTCCGCCGGACCAGGTCATCGGCTGCGCTGTACAACAAACACAAGCGACCGCCCGAGTTCCTGTCCGAGTACAACTTGGACACCTGTGTGCCGGCCAGCGGCGTCCAGTACCACCGACCCAGGAACACGGCCGTCATACAGCCAATCTACAAGGCTCCGTCGTCTGTATTTCAGGTAATATAGTAATACAATACGCTATTCTGTACACTTTTCGACGGGACTCGCTTTATAATGCACAATTAACAATTCACTTGAAATTGTTTTTTGTATAATATCAATTTAGTGTGCAACAAGTGATCTCGTCTCGCAAAATGAATTTTCAATCGGTTGGGAACGCTGGACACTTTTCACTTCCAACGTTCAAAACTAAGAATAACTTATATTTAAAAAGTGTATTTTTCATACATTAACTAATAGCATTTTTTAGTCACTAAAATATTCCTTCTATTTTAGCCACTATTTTCCACGATCACATTTTAATCTTACTGTAGTTTTACAGTTTTGAAAATCAACTTAAAATCTAATAGTATTTTATTCAGACAAATGTGAACTATGTAAATCGTAAAAAATGGCCGGGTATTTAAAAAAATGTTACCCCGTGTCAAATTAAAATGGAGTTTTTCATCAAAAAGAATGTGTATTACACAATACGATAACGATATATTAATTATTATACGTATTGATACATTACATTACTATATAACTGGGCATGTCTTCAAGAGAGTTGTCAGGAAATCAGAACAGTGAAAAGATATTGTAACATCCGCATACGGCATATTACTGCGAATGGCGATCATCCTAGGTACGAACGAGTAGTAATAGAACGGGTGATAATAAGCAAATTATCTCTTATCTGTGTATACGATGAAAACCCCTGTGATAATAGTTTGCAGTCATGTAGAAAATATGTTGAGGTTTTTCGGTTTTTATTTTTGCGTGACACGAAAATCCCTGGGATTGCGAATTGTGAATTTCCTAGAATTCCCAGGATTGTTTTGGTTTGATAAGGATTTCTGATGGCAAATGCTCGAAAACCGTCAGATATGAGTAGAACACTTTCGTTAACTACAGGGTTAGAACGGCGGTATCTATGTCGTCATTATGTTTGTCGTTGGTATTTTTAGAAAATTTCTTATTAACAGTACAATATTATACCTATATGACACCGACGGCGACGCGTAAGTCCTTGGTAATTTGTTTCAATTTTTGTAGATGTAATTATCTAATGTTGTACGAGTATGAATTAATTTTTTTTATGTTTTTACGGCACAAAAAGTTTTCGATGTTTCGGATTTTACTGTCTATAACGAGGTATATGGTACGAGGGAACATATTTCTCGCATGTGTGTGTGTGTGTGCAACTATTTTCAATACAATTTTAAATAAAACTATCTGATTGCACGTGATCATTATAGATGTATTATACTCGCTGTGCATCAAGTTTTCAATGGTATTCTGACACGAGGAAAATGTAACGTTTCCGCATGTTTTGCACGCGTTAACCAAGGGGAAATTTGAAATGTTCAATTACGTTGTTTGTCTGTGCCGGATGGCTGTGACCGTTTATAGTTAGCATAAATGCGGTTTAGCGTACAACAACGTAATATTCTGTACGTGATGGTTATTATAAAAACACGACTGACCCTCACGAAATGTTATGTCGATCAATAACTGTTCAGTAAATTTACCGTACAGTTGGAATTTCTGGACGAGCTTAATTCGGTTTTCCCGATGACACGTACATTACAATTACACGTACGTAAAGTGTGGTATGTACACTGTGTGCCGTGACAATCCAGTAAAGCCACGAGCTTACTCTATAAATATCTGTCTATGCGTTATATAGGTGCTTGCAGGCGCGGATCCAGAAAATTTTAACAGGGAGTGCTCAAAAAAAAAAAAATTGTTACACCATTCTATTACTATTTTGTATTTGATTTATTGGTACTATTTTTCATACATCAGTATTTATTAAATATAAACTTGAAAATAACTTTAATTTCTTACATATATTGTAATTGTAATTTTCTTGAGTGTTTTTTACTGAATTCTTTGATAACTTCCTCTGGAGTAGTTTTAATATCCCTATGAATATTAAGAAGCATAAGTCCATTTAATCTATCTTCTCCTATTATTGATCTTAAATATGTTTTTGTTCGGCAAAGTAAGGAAAATGTTATTTCTGCGGTGCAAGTGGTAACTGATATAATAATAATAATAATAATATCGGTGATAACGAAATACACCGATATTATTATTATTATTATTATTATTATTTTTATTTTGAAAAATAACAAATTATATAATTTATAATATAAATTTATTTTGTTGGTGGCTAAGACGACAGGAGGTGCCCGAGCATCCATAACCCCCCCCCCCCCTCCTGAATCCGCGATCTAGGGGCCGCGCCATAAATAATGAGCAAATAATGGCGCGATATCAAAGTAGACGATTTGTAATTAAAAAATTATACGAGTGTAAACGAAATAAAAATCACTATGAAAATAATTTTCACGCGAGTTTCACTGTTCCTGACACGGCGGTGCCGAGATATTTTCGTATCAGCTATGGCCCGGTTCAATTTCGTCGCCCCCACACGTCTCGCTTAGGGAATACTAAATCGAATTTGCACCGTTTGTTCGTGCGCACCTGATCCCATCGTCCCGAGTGATGGTTTCTCCGGAAACAGGACTCGAATAATTTACGTGCAATGTGCGTACTTCCACGGACGAAAAATCGAATAAAAAGGACGAGTGTTCCATAATAATAACAACAGAAACGTTGTGCGTGGACACGTTGGCCGAAATTCATCGGGGCCTAGAGAGGGAGGTACAAGATTTGGGGAAGTCGTAGTCGTATAGTCGTATAGCGGCTACGGCGGTTCGATAGACAATAATCGGCCGGTTTTTCGTTCCAGGTGGAGGAGAAGACGCCAGAGTCGCCTGGCAAACCGTCGTGGTCGCACACGCCGCCGGCCAGGACGCCCGTCCAATCGCTGCCCGTGTGCACGCTGTGGTCCGCGGCCATGGTACTGGTCGTGTCGGGCACGGCCAGCTGCATGCTGTGCTTCTACCTGATGTCGCGCCGCGGCCGCCTGTACTACCTGAACGCCGGGCTGCTGGCGGCCGCGGTGTGCTTGGTGCTCGGGTTCCCGGGCTTCCGGTCGCAGCAGTGGCGGTGGCTGCCCAACCGCAACTACGTGACCGGTTACATACTGGTGGCACTGTTCAGCGCGCTGGAGACGTGCGCGCTGTGGCTGATGTGCCAGAGCACCGTGCTCGACCCCGCGCTCAACGACATCGGCGCCGGCGTGGTGTGCGGCATATCCGCGCTGTCCGTCACGCTCGCCTGCCTGGGCGTCAGCACGTCGTACTGCTGCCGGTACCCGCCGCCCGACAACCGCGTCGCTCACGCTGTCGAAGGGTTCGTCGTGTAAACCGCGGTCGCGTACCGGAGCGAACCGTACGGTTGCGCGCGCGTTCCCGCACACCTTGTACAACGCGTCATCTAGCAGTTCGGACTGTCATGGAACGACACGGACATCCCGAACATGTCGATCAATCGGGAAAACGTTCGTTTTTATCGAATAACCGCTTCAACGTATCGTACTCAATGTTAAGGGTTTTAAATTTTTTGATTTTTATTTATTTTTTGATGTTGACCAAATCGCCGATAGCAAAAGAGTGTTCGAAAAACTTACCGAGTCGACGATTAATCAACAAATTTACTATGAATTTTCACCGGTCAAGAACCGTGATCAACAACTTGTTGCATCATTTTTCTTTCAACTTGCATTTAAATTCCACGAAAACTTATAAATACCGTATTGCAATTATTTATGTTCAACGAATCGCTCAAATCTTTCTGCGCTCCATTTTAACCTGTTATCATCAGACATTTCTCGGAAAAAAACAACAATGTGATCAAAATCATAATGTAACGCATAAGATGTATCCACTTGACTTGGTTTGCGAAAAAATGTCTGCAGCTACCACCGAGAGTATTAATATTAATGTACGTGCGAACCGAGTTCCCGGTTGTTGGTGTGACGGCGTCGGTAGCAGTATTGTGAAATTATGACTAGATATTTATTAGATTTATTTTTTATTCTTCATATTGTGAGTACAACATTTTAGAAATATATAATGTCATACTATTTATTATTCAGAACGTAATAAACATGAGTCTCCTTATTACGTAGTATAAAATGTATTAATACAACTTTTATTTGAAAACGTATAATGTTATAATATATTTAAAGCAGTTTCTGCACATTCGAATACAGGATCATAATATGTACATATTTGTAGTCGTTTAGTTCGTAAGATGAAATATACGTTAAATGTTAACTATTTAAATATAAATGTTTATCAGTTTTATCATGTTATGTCCAGGAAATTATTATTAACTCATATATGACCATCTACCTTCAATATATTTAGAATTGAATTATTTTGAAAATGTTTATACTGTCCAACTTGTATTATATACGAGTAAATTATTATTTTATGTGTTTATAACGACGAATTTATATATTATATTTATATTTTTTTATTATATTTTCACATCTATCAACGATTTTAATTGATAATCATAATCAGGGGCGTGGATAGAAATTTTATTGAGAGGGGCTCAATACATTTACCACTACGTATTTCAAATATATTTATTTCACTAGATAATTATTTTGATTAATAATTAATTGTATGATACTGGATAGACCGACAATAGATTATATAAATAATCATGGCAAATATACATAATATTTAACTTAAATTGTATAAGAATATTGAGGAATACTATTTTTCTAGGTTCGTTAAAATTTCAGGTGGGGTTGACTACCTCATTTCCTATACACGCTCTTGATCATAATAACTTTCTATAAGATTAACTAATTTACGGTAACATTACGGAAAGTAATTATCATTGTTAGGTGTTTTTTTTATGTTAGAGTTATTATTATTATTTTTTTTTTTTATTAGCTTTTTATTAGCAATAATAAGCAATAATAACTCAATAGTAATAATAACTCAAGCTTTATCATACAAAAATATTTGGATATCAATATTAGTAAGATAAATTAAAATTGGAATGTTTGTTATAATATTGTTTAGCGATGTTTCAATGTTTATTAAATACATAAATTCTATATAATTTACTACTGTTGGATATCAATTTCTACTGTAAGTGGTCTTAATTGATTATGTATTTGTCTAAATATATATTGTTTTAATAAAAAAAAAATTAACACATCTATCGTGAATAATGTATTCATTGTTAAGGTTTTTAATCTGGGTAAAACTTAATCACAGTCATAATAATACTATAAAATATAATATTAATCATTATATACATCATATTATCGATACATTTGGAAACGATAACACATTTCAATGTATTATTAGTAATATTCCTTGAAATATATGCAGAAGTTGGTATGTGCACAAACAAGACATCGTACTTATTTTGAAAAGTAAGGTATATTATTTAATTGTTTTAAGAAAAATTCATATTGGCACAATTAAGATAAGCTTAACTTGTTATAGAAATACATATTTAAGACTTACATACAAAAATTGAAATATAATTTAGTTTTAAGACTATAATTGTTGGAGTGATGACCAAGTTACACATTCATCATTTATATTGATACGTACCAGCTAAAAATGTACTTACCGACATTTCGATACTTGGATGATCAATGAAAACCATTTCAGATTCTTCGCCGTCTAAGAGTATAGAAACGGTTTTTTCGCCAAACTCGTCATCTGCAAACGTAATTGAAAATTAACCATAAATGGTATTCAAAGCAAATATATTGTGATTTTCTTTGTACCTAACAATAATACAAAAATTTTTTAATTTGGATTTTCATTAAATCTATCTATCTATCTATTTTGAAATAGAAAATAAAATTTACCGAATTTTTTTGCCTGTTACAAAATACTTTATTGTACCATAAAATAAGAGACTTAATATTAACTCCATCTGTCATTCAATGCCCAATATATGTGTAACTGACGTTTATCTAAGAGTTAACGTCAATTCAAGTTCAAAGCAATTTAAAAAAATAAATAAAGTCAATTAAAGTGGAATCGAACAATTTGCACAAGAACTTAACGTATCTTTGTATGTTGTTTGGATTAGGAATGTTTTCTGTAATATTGTTAGAGATTTTGGTTGCTTTTAAGAGTTATTTTCTCAACGTTAATTAATTGTGCGAAAAAATTAAAAAAAGTGGTATTTTAAAAATTTAATAAAATATAATCTGATATAACTCTTTACAAACACTAATTAGTTTCTATATATTCTAATATTTTATATAAGCAAAAAGTCTATTTACATATTTTTTAAAAATGATGAAGCAAATAGTTATAGATTTACTGAGTTATTTCGAAAAGTATAAATCAAACTGAAATCGAGAAAAAAATTGAAAGAACGAAATTTAGTACCTACTACAAATTATGCCATAATAAATAAAAACTTCATTAATAAAAAAAAATTATATTCATAGTACACCAATTTTTACTTCAAAGATAAAGATATTTTTATTTTTCAATTAATATCATTAAAAAATAATTAAACAGCTCAGTACACATTCATTGTTTGCAAGTAAAAATAATTTTAAAATTATTATTTTGTTTGAAAATAAAAATGTTATCATTCAATTCTATGAATTTTAAATGACTTATTTGCTGACCAATGAATAGTAATAACTTAATTGAACAGAATATTATTACGCAAGTAAATTATGAAATCGCGTAAACGTGAAGAGCAACATTAGTATTTTAGTGTATTGAGCATCAGTGGTTCTTGGTACGACTCTGATTTATAACTTCGGAACAAACTGAGAAATCCTTGTGCTAAATACAATTATTATTCACGTACGTATATCAAAAACAACTTAGTATTATACAACTCATAATGTTCAGGTCGATCCAAAAATTACAAACAAAGTTTGATAGTTCAATTACAGTTGGAAATCTTCGATAATAGCAACCCCAGGGATTATATATTCTGTAATTACAAAATAAAGGCTTTGCCAACGACTGTACTGAAAATTCGCAATCGCTTCTATAAGCTATACAGTTGCATTTTCTATGAGAACAATCTTAAATCTGGCAGATACAGCATAATGATCAGGGAGAACAAAACCAACTGGGTATACATAAATAACCAAATCACAGAAACACGCAAGTGGCCCCAGAAATCCAAAAACGCTCACATTTTGTTATTTAAAGCAAAATAATCCGAACTCGAGATATGTGCTTTGGAAAAATAATTGAAATTCACAAAAAAATACTTCAGAAAAGTAAAAAAGGCTTTCTGTGCGTAAGTTGAAGCGATTTGGAGAAAAGATGGAATTTTAATGTTAATAAATAAGTGAAATCAATCCCAAAATTCTGTGCCTTAACTTAAAAAAATATCAATTCACAAAAATTTCAAGTTTTTCAACTGTACAAACATAGAAAATAAAATTAGCACATAACGGCGTATATTAATGATAATAAATCGGAGTTCAAAAGTTAATCAGTCTGACTCAAATTTTTGTTAATCCTTGTTACAACTTAAACATCTAGTCCAGATTTTTTTAATTGAACGCTGTAAATTCATAAATGTTTTTAACTCGTGCGTTTTTTTTTTGATCATTTTTATGGGAACTCGCAAAATATTTGTTTGAAATTGTTAGACAATCTTACAGGAACATACAGTGCAAGTTTTAATATAAACACTTTTAAACATAACGATGTCATTAATATGATTTGATATGATATGATATTTTATACGACATTTTAATATGATATTTTTATTAAAAACTGATTGTAAGAAATTGGGTATTGTTATGTCATAATTTGTAGCAAAAGTATATTCGTGTCCAGCAAAAAGTATAAATTCTCGTAAATCTAACTTATAACTTGAAATCTTAACTGGTAAACTCCGATTTATCATCACTAATATACGCCGTTCTGTGCTAATTTTATTTTTAATGTTTGTACAGTTGAACAACTTGAAATTTTTGTGAATTGATTTTTAAGTTAAGGCACAGAATTTTGGGATTGATTTCACTTATTTATTAACATTAAAATTCCATCTTTTCTACAAATCGCTTCAACTTACGCACAAAAAGCCTTTTTTACTTTTCTGAAGTATTTTTTTGAGAATTATATAAATTGTACATAATGGAAAACAAAAAAAATAAATAATTAAGATCCAGTTTTGCTGGATAGTACTTAGGTAGTTGAACTGTTTATGATAATGATAAAAACTGTTCGGGTCAAATTAAATTAAAATAAAACATTCATCAAAGTCCAGTATATTATTTTTACATCAAAACGTAATCGTTATAAGCAAATTTGTAATCTTTAATAACATTTTATTTATAACCCCAATAATTAAATCTGCAAAATCCTTTTAAATGCGTAAACAACGGCAGTCTCAAGGATTAATCGGGTCTATTTGAAAGTTGTATACAGGATTAACCATTTTCTAAAACATATATAATATTTATTAATATTTGAACATCTACTATCTACTATGATTATGGCAATATAATGGACTTAAAATTTCCAAAACTAACTTATAACAAAGCTGTTCATTCTTTACAAGCTAAAGAATGTTAATGAAGCTGTGGTTTATTAAATATAAGATAAAAATATCATATGGTTATTAGTTTATTATTCTTTAATATAATACCTTATTTTTATAAAGTTATGATTTGTATGGATTGTAATCCAAAGGATTAAATGCTAAAAGTAATCCTGTCTTTTTAATAAAAAATATTAAATAAAATATATTGTGATATATTATTAAGATTTATACATCAAATCTAAATAGTTATAACGATAAGAAAGTACTTAGGGAACATTTTAATTATATCATACAAAATGTCTATATAAATATATTATGAAAATTGTATAAAGACAGTTTCAAAAACATTGGAAGTAATTAAACCTTAAATATTTATGTAATTAGAATAAATGCATTAGAAAATCTATTTAATATTTAAATGTTATTCAAATAAAATAAAACAGTTAGAAAATTTAAAATATAACATATTTTTCATGTATAAAAGATTAATTTATTGTAATTATTAAATATTTAAGTATTTATCACAAAAAATTAGGATAAAAATATTATTAGATTCTGAACGGAGTGAAGAATGTATTGATTTTACAATGATGTGTGTTTTTTTTTTTTTTTTTTTGTGTCTGTCGACGTTTTGGGGCAGTAAAAATGCTTCGATTGCCTTATGTAGCAACTTTTCTGAAAGGGGTCAAAAGTTAAAAATTTCCAATATTTTTTAAATGCGACGGGAAAAACCATAAAAAAATTTGGGAAAAACGGGAGTTTTTACGCAAAACCAGTTTTCGACATAATCAAGATTTTTATTTTGCTATAACTCAAAAACTAATCGATGTAAATACTTGAAATTTTTACCAAATGTTTAGATTCTCTATACACCATTAAATTTTCAAAGTATTTTGACTTTTATTAAGCTATTTATAGACAATTGAAATTTTCAATTTTTTTAAGTATTTTTTTTTAAATAACGATAAAATTTTTTTGGCTGCCTAGAAAATCTTGAAAATTTATTACAAGGTTTCTTATAAGTTGTTCCTTAACTGATAAAAAAAAATCTAAAATCGTAAGTCACAAATTTTTTTTATAAGTGCTCAAAGTTCCAATTTATACGAAATATGTAAAAATCACGATCATTTGCAAGTTATTTTGTAGATAAAAATTCATAAAATTTTTTCTGTTCATACTTTAGGTTCAAAATTTTAACACGAGGTTATCTATAAGCTACTCTTCAAAAATCTTTAAAAAAATTTCTACCGGAATTAGAGGAAAAAATTTTATGACTGTTTAAAATTTAAATATTTACGAAATTGCATAAAATAGCGATTTATTCTCAGACGATTTTAAATATTTGTTATAATTCAAAAAGTATAAGTTGCAGATTTTTGAAATTTCTACCAGCTGTTAAGATTGGTATTTCTTTTATGCAATATTTTTTTCAAAATATTATATTGATTTTTAAGCCACTTATAGGCATTTAAAATATTCGATTTTTTTACATTTTATTTTTATAATCGGAGATAAAAAAAATTTGGCTACTATAAAATACTTGAAAATTTAATCGAAGGTTCCACAGAAGTTTTTCTTAATGTCATTCAAAAATTATTAAAATCCATAGGCTCAATTTTTTTTTATAAGCGTTTGAACATCGAATATTGATATAAAATTACATGTAAAATATAATAAAATGTAGAATGTTCTAGACTGACAAACTATATCGCTGTATGCAACTGCCAACCCATCCTAATTGAAAAAAATATTTATAGTTTCAAAATAAAATATACTTTTTACAATGTTTATAAATAACAATGTATTATATCCTAGACAAACATATGAACTCCGTTCAGAATCGTTATTCGTATACAATGATATCTATCATTGCATTCAAATTTAACAAATCCATTATAATAATGACCTATCCTATAAGCGAGGTGCACTCCACCCCTAACTGTACAGCAGAGCGAGGCCCATCCGGTTTTTAATTATGGTTATAAAAATTTCACAAAAATATAATATTGTTTAGTTTTATAATAATAAATTATAATGAAATCAAAAGTGTAATTTATTAAATTTGTATTATCTACTACATCATCTTTACAAACGCCTATGATTAGCTATATTATATAATTTCTTCTTTAAAGTACTTCGACCGTAAATCAATGCTGGATCTACTCTTATTAAGATCACATCAATTTACACAATATAGTATTTCAATTATCTATGGAATATGGTTTAAGGGTTTTCAGAAGAAGGAAAAGAACTAACAATAAATTGGAATTGAAAGGTGAAGACCGAGAGCAATAAAATGAGTATTATAGTAGCAAATTCTGCTATTCTAACTCATACATTTTCCTATGATTTTTATACTCTATATAAAATGTAACCGTTTTACATTAGTTTATTTTAAAAATACCATTTTTTTTTAGTTTTATCTTAAATCATAAATATATCATGATAGTATTAAATGATGATACATTAAATACATACTTTTATTTCAGTTTTAAATTCGTCTATTATTATATACTTTGTTGAAAGTTTCTGGTTACACATATATATATACAATAAAATAAATAAGATACATCTATTATCATATTAAGAATATTCGTAATTAATTAATATAAAATTTAGGTACATTACTTTAGTTTTTGGTATTATTTAAATAAATTACTATTATTATCCTTCACACTTTCACACATTATTTTTATTATAATTATTATAGGTTTTCAGGTTTTTAGTGATATTTTTGATATATTTATTTACACGCATAAATATTTGTGGTATTTTTAACGTACTTTTAACCTCTTTTTTAGTCTCATAAAAATTAAAAATTAAGGATCAATGTTTGTTTATAAACGATTTCAAATTCGGTAACTCTATTTTTGCTATAAATAACATCAGATACGAAAAACAAACTACATTATGTTTACAGAAACCTATTTTAAACTTTCTGGTAAAATATAATAACTTCAATTCAGTTTACAAACTATTGTATCTGGTAATTTTCAATTTGTTTTGTATACAAAGAGAATCATGGCATATTCTATTCTCCTATTAACTTTACTAAACAGACTTTCAAGGAAAACATTCCAAGCTACACCTACCTAATATTTGTTGTATCTCAATTTATCGATCTTAAAATAAATGTAAATGTGTATAAAGACAAAACTAGCTTAATACTCAATCAGATTAATTCGTTTCTTCTTGACTTACCAAACTACGAAACAAAAATAAAAATAAATGTAAATTTTCTTTAACAAAATACAATGATATATGGTGTATACATAACGGCTGTTTATTTATTGATCGAATATAATTTTACCTTTAATCCATCAGTAATAAAACACGAATGAAATAAAATATAACTGAGTATCGCATGTGAATATAAATTTGTGACGTCCGATTGAAGTCATAAAATTATAATAGGTAGTAAAACTGATTTCAAAGGGATTTTATATCACTGTTATAAAACTACCACTAACTAGTTTTAGTAATAAATAAAAATCTAAGATAACATCTGACTGTAAAATGCATTATAATTTGGTAAAAATCTCCTGAATGTTTAGCAATTAACAAACACGAACATAATTCTCAACAATCGATTAATATGTATTTAATTCAAAATAATTTTTGATACGCGCATATTGTGTATGATCTTTACCCTATGGGTATGTGGGACTCGATCCCAGGACCCCTAACCGACGAAGGCTCTGAAAAATAATTTTAAATCTTTACGTTGTAAGATATTGGTGCAACATATCTCAACCAAATATTTTTTAGGCCTAAATCATAAATTATAATTTAAAAAAAAAATATTAAATTATATCCAATTCATAATTGTAGTGCTATAAACACAACAATGACTTCTTTGACGATTAATTCGATTAACAACAAATTATCGACATACAGTCACAGGTGATAACATCATTAGGTAATGTGAAATAAAAGAGCTTTTAAACACTATGTAAGGGAGACCGGGGATAAAAGTAATACTTTTTACTTAAGTATTAATATAAGAAAAAGTTTTTTATTATTTTCAAATAAAAACACTTACATTTTATAGAGAAACTTAATATCGTTAAAATGTTACTTCAATATCTTGTTAAACAATCATATAAATTAAAAAAACCACTTAATTAAAAAATATACATAGTGTTACTTTCGACCTTAACAAAGGGTCAAAAATAACACGTAATAAGAAGTAATTTTATATTTTACAACAGAAATAATTGCACATCATTAAAACAAAATATTAAAATTAAAACAATATTGTGAAACTTAAAATATATCTGTAATTTTAAAACGCAATTAGAATAAAAATATGAATTGAGAAGTAAATAGGTTTATGTTATTTTTGACCTCACAAAGAAATTTTTACTTATGCGTGATAAAATAGTAATATACTATTCTGATAATAACTTTCTGATTGTTAAAAGATGCACAATACAAGTGTTAGTTTATACAGTTATAACTAACATTTGTGTTAACTAAAAATACCTAGTATCAACAAAAAAAGAAAATTAAAATTTTTCTTATCACTTTGGTTTATTGATATTAGTTACTGTGGTTTTTTTGATAAAATAATTTAAAATAATTGGGGTAATCACAAACTGATAATCGGTTATGATGCTTAACATGGTAGTACAAATAACCCATACTTTATCGGGGATAAATATTTATCATGAAAATAATAATAAAACGTGTTACTTTTGACCCGTGTTACTTTTGTCTCCAGTCTCCTCCACCTAAGAAGCCCTGCATAGCCAGTTAGCATTGTTTCATAGGAGTTTGTAATGTCTTTGTAACTTTCGATCTATCGTAAAATAGTCTTATTGATCATAAAACTAAATTGACTCACCAAGAGACGCGTCGTACGTGTTCATGTATTCTGATGTCATGAACTGCGAAACAAGCGCTGTTTTTCCGACGCCCGATTCGCCAAGAAGTACTACTCTGTACTTGGGAATATCCTCAGCAACACTCGACTCTCCAGAACTCAAATCGTTGTAACTACTATTGCCACCGCAACATGAACCATCAAAAGGTGAAATTCCACTTAGATTACTTGGACTATGTCTGGAAAAAGAAACAATTGATGTAAATAAATATATTTTGAAACGTATATTTTATATTGGCGATTCATCATTATACTATATTCTGTTCTGGTGTTATAGTGTATGAACTTTAATCTGCAATGGCAAACGTTTATGGACAAAGATGTACAACTTAGTATCCACTTTATCTATTTCATAAAATTCTCGCTACCAGTGAAATATTTGAAAGTTATATATTTTATGCTTTCGTACTTATTATTGTATATTTAGAGTACTTCAGTACATTTCAAAATAATTATTTTAAACAAAACCTTAAAATACCTGTAAAATTAACAAAATTTCAACAACGATATCTAGACATATTAAAACCCCTTTCATCACGCTACTGCGATTTAGTGTAATAAATTATATCAATAATATCATAAATCCTAAAGCCGGTATTACACTGGATCGACATTTGCTACCGAATTCCGTTCGATTTTTACTTGTCAGAAATCCTGATCGACAAAAAGTCGGTAAACATCAAAGGAAACTGAATCGACTACCGCACGATAGCCGAAGTTCAACTGATGATATGGGTGCGGGAAAATAAATAAATTAGGTTTTATAAATTTCGAACGTATGTAATAATAATCTACAAATCGACAACACGTTCGACACGACACAGTATATTGTCAATCGACTAATGTCGATCCAGTGTAATACCGGCTTAATAAACACTTATGAAGCTGGTCGGCGTGGTTATACGATTATTTCTTTCATTCTTGAATTTTTACAAGTGAGCAACAACCATAAGAATATTATTGACAAACGACATGAATTTGTGTAGTGATTATTACAGTGGTGTAGAAAAATGCATATTCCACAAGTTTCATAAAAAATTTTCGATCAGTTTTATGTTTCATAAAAAATAACATCAAATGATTTTAGTATATAAGTAATTTTTACAGATACTTATGCTATTTATTCATATTTAAACAAGTCTTAAAGAAAAAATTATCTTGGAGGGTTTAGATGAAAAAAATAATTTATTAGACAACCCGGAATAAATTCAAAGTTTAATAGTTACAATATATATTTCTTTATATGGGCAAGGTATACTCTAGAAATTGGGGTTTGTATATAATTATTTAGTTTTATTCACTTTCGTGTTATCCAGTTTTGTTTTCATATTATATAATACATTTGAATACAATGATAAATTATCTTATTTGAAAACGCTTTTGAAAAGTGTTCAGTATACAAAACTGTTAAAAGAACATTTATCAAGTTTTAAATGCTTATTAAAATAAAATAATGAATAATGATTTGCAAAATGTGTTAAACATGTAAAAATAATTATGATACATAGAAGATATATTATAGACTTATATAAGTGTTTCAAGTCAAAAAACTTAATAGTTTTAACTATAATTTGTATTAAAATAAACCTTATGAAAAGTAAATCTTGAATAATTTTTTTAGTCATATACGTATGCTTTAGTGGAAACAAATTACATTATTGATATAATTGAATTATAGGATACTATATTGATATACTTAACATAGTGTTCATCTCAAAAAAATTAATGTAATTTATAATAATTTCTTAAAAATATC